>CAUYQU010012124.1:0-14681 GCA_963574635.1 Cheracebus regulus
CATGTACACAGTGTAGTACAATATTTAAAATCACTGGCTCTGGAGTCAGGTTGGGCTAATTCTGGAATAACAAATAACTAATTCTATAATCTTAGAATTAACTCTTCTATCTTTTTATTTTGAAAAACAGTGATTATGCTAGAGCCTATTGTTCATTTTTGTGTAGATTTAATAAATTATTTTGTGTAAAATTAATAGAAGTTCTTGCCTCAAAGCTCTTGTTGTCGGTGTTGTTGTAAATGCTACTGCGAATACTAGTAGTACTATTACATTGTAATACAAACTTCTCATTCTAGACCTCTAGTCCTTCAGTTCCCCACACTAAAAAAATAAAAAAATAATATTAAAAAAAACCAAAAAGCCTAGTAACTTTTAGTGTATAGGTATATGAAATGCATATATTTTCTATTTTTAAAACAAATAGCCAATATATATCACATTTTACCTAGTGTGTATTATTTAAAAGATAACGTATAGCCTGTAAGCGAGTAGATATCTATCCTTTTCTTCATGCTGTAAAATCTTTCATCATATAAATGTCCTGTAGTTATCGCCTTACTAATGGTTATAAATTAGGCTCTAGTCTTATGTTCTGAAAAAGTAATGCTGTATTTTCTCAAGCAAGGGTGCACATCTGCTGTATAATTTCCCTAAAGGTGTAATATAGGCCATTTAAAAAGTTTTGAACTGATTTGACTGAACTGTAAGACTCTCTCAAAATCTAAAACTTAGCATGTTGCACACTCTGCCAGCAATCTGAGGGTTTAGTGGATTAAAGCAGTAATTGAGAGATTGTGTGCAGAAATATAGTATAGATATTTTTTCATAAAATCAGGATAATTTCACCAAGCTGGTGAGGATTCTAGCATGAGGCTGGAATAAATGAATGAACATTGATAAAATTTTGTGCATTTAAAATTTTTTATTTTAATAATATTGGTTGAATACCTACTATGTTCCAGTAAGTGATGGTTGCAGTAGAGAAAACTGACAATATTACCAATTGGTTCATCAAATTTTCAAGGTTTCAAAGTAGAAGGTAGAAAATACTGGGGTTCATTGTACTATATGACAAGAATTTATTAAGCTGTATTTGGAGCAAAACAAAATAAAACAAAATGAAACAACAAAAACTCCAAAAAAAGCAAAAAATAGAAAATGAAAGAAAAAATAAAATCCAATACTTTAATTTTTTTGCTTGAATTATTGGACTAATTATATTTCTTTTTCTTAGCCTAAATGCATTTTAAACACATGTATCTTATGAGTTATAAAAAGACTTTGTTTAAATGACCACATTTGATTCTATTTAATTCCTTCCTTTGCTATTTTCTGATGTTTTCTTCGGGCATTTGCTCTTGTAATTATCTAGAGCATTACACAGTCCCGAGTTGCCCGTGAGGACACTGTAAATGAATGTCTCTATCTTTCCAGTAAAATTATTAATCTGTCCTTTATGTTGATGTAATCTGTTCCTTTATGAAGGAACATCAGACAGAATATTTGTGAAGAAAAAGTAAAGATGTTCAATTTATCAAGGTCTCCAACAAACCACAAGCCTGGAATTGAATGTAATTTAATGAACAATCATTTCTGTTTACAGAAGAAATGATTGGGAAGATTTGTGATAAAACAGTAGATGTAATTTCCATTATTTTCAGAAAAATAAAAATTAAGTTCACACTTTCCAGTGAGATTTCTAGAAAATAAAGTCAAAAAGCGAAATATGATATTCATGTGCCCAGTTCTAGACACAGAGAAATCTAGATGGTGTCAAACATAAAAATAATTCTGAAGTTTAAGAATATAGGAAGACATCATATGCTAAACGTCTGCTGCTCAGACATAGCTCACAAATTATTTGACTGGAACATGGTGTTCAAAATATGCCATCAGTTAAAAACCAGGAGTTTTTTATACACATCCAAATTTTCTGGGTTTTCTTGAACAATCTGAATAGCTGGCACATTAGACCTAATCCAAATAATGGTACACATTTTCTAGCTTGCCACCATCTTTGTCAACTTGCAATAATGCCCTAGCCTTGACATTGAATCTTAGTTTCCCTGTAGCATCACGTTTCCTTTGTTGCCTTTCTCTTCCTTTTACAATCAAAAGTAAAAAATGAATGACAGGGTTTCATGTTTTAAGGAAAATGAGAGAAGTACTTTTTAGCAGAAAGGATATCCTTATTTTTTAATATATACAGTATGCGTTTCCAGAAAGTCAAGATAGCATTTATGTAAAGCCAGCCAAATTTCCTTATTTGTTTTTCTGTCTGGATTCTGTTAATTTTCTGATTTTGAGATACTGCATTTTAGATGATACAAACAGAATTTTTGTTTGTGGGTAGGAACATAAATGGCAATGCTAAGTTCTAAGTGCTAAATTCTAAATGCTAAGTCCCATGCAGGGCAACCAGAAAATGATAATAATAAAAACCTGTTGACTACATTTCCAGTGCAATGAGAGGAGGAAACCCAGAAGTCCAATTATCACTGAATGATACCCAAAGCATCTGAGACCAAAAGAACCATTTAGGAAGCCTGTGCAAGTCACAGTGGTTCCGTGGGGAAGAAGGAAGGGTGTGTGGAGGGGCCATGTGATGGTGGACCACAGAAATCTCCAGAAAATATTTTTCCTCAGATAGACTCCCCTCTTTCCCCTGAAAGAAGGAGCAACTCTGAGCAAGACTGACATGGTAAAGGCCCCTAGTAGTGAGAAAAAGGTACCAGAGATGACAGATTTTAGGATTTGGCATAAAAATACACCTTCGAAAATGAACACAATACCCAGGAAGACAATTGCAGTCATTCCTAGACAGAGCAGTCAGTGAAGAAAATAGAGAGATATGGGATTGTTGGGAAAAGCCAACAGGAACAAGAGCGGGCTCCCTGATGACTACTCATATAAAAACAGCTTGTTTTACAACAGTTTATTGCCATAGCCAGAGACTACGAAATCTTTAAACAAGAAATCAATAGAAAACTCTCCTCCTATCACCATATCAATACTGCCACAGTAATATGCTACTAGCTCAGACAAAAACACACCTCATTAAAAAATAGGTAATAAAAATCAAGTTTCCATTAAAATATTACAAGAAAAACATGAAAAATACCACAACTTCTGCATAGATGATGACAATAAGAAAAACATTGTTATAAAGGAGATTAAAATTGTACCACCAACCTGTACATGATAAAGAACAAAAACAAAATAAACCATCAGTGAGGCATTTGTATCTATAAAGTGACATTCCAAAACAAAAGTACAAGAACAAAGGAAGGACACAGTCAGATAACAGGGGGTGATGGATTGATTTCAAGACAATGTGGAACACAATGGCAGAGTACAAGAGAAAGAGAAAAACATAGAAAAGTTTCTTCAGAAGATTCAGTTTTAGAAATGAAGACTAAATTCTAAGGAACAGGAAGGAGGAATAGAGATACTATGGAAAGCCAGCAGAATTAGTGAGATAGATTCTATTAGTCCGTTTTCACACTGCTCTAAAGAACTGCCTGAGACTGGGTAATTTATAAAGGAAAGAGGTTTAATTTACTCATAGTTCAGCATGGCTGGTGAGGCCTCAGGAAACTAACAATCATGGTGGAAGGCAAAGGGGGAGCAAGGTACCTTCTTTACAATGTGGCAGGAAGGAGAAGGGCTGAGCAAAGTAGGAAGAGCACGTTCTAAAAGCTATCAGATCTCGTAAGAACTCATTCATTCTCAGGAAAGTAGCATGGGGGAACTGCCTCCTTGATTCAATTACTTCCACCTGGTCTCTCCCATGACACAAGGGGATTATGAGTATTACAATTCAAGATGAGATTTTGGGTGGGGACACAGCCAAACCACATTATAGATGATTAAAGAAAAAAAAGTATAGATAATATGCAAAGGTGATTCAAAATATATATAACTAGAATTCTTCATGAATCAAACCAAAACAATGGAACCAATGAATAGTAAAACTATAACTCAAGAAACTTTTTTCTTAAATTAGAAAGGAACTGAATATCTGTATTGAAATTAACACTGTTTTATGAAGGAGAATCAGTCTAGATTCATCCAGAATGAGAAAATCTCATCAGCTGTGGCTTTGGGATTCAGAGGTGAAGCAACTGTAATACATTCAGGAAAACCAAGTGTGAGCCAAAATACTAAACATTCTATAGCCAGTGAAGACATCTTTCAGGTTTAAAAGATATATTCAAGCTGTTTTAAATATATAAAACTCAGGGAATACTTTTTCCCTAAGAAACTGCAGGATAATAAAGACCCATCATCTGTTATAAGGGGGTTAATGCATGAAATAGTTTTGTTAATTTTGTTATGCTATGATTAAAACAATTCAGTTTTTGTTTATGGATTACATTTAAAATTAGACAAAATGAATGTCTTATGAAGTCAGTATAGAGAACTTTCTGTTTTTCAGAGTTCTAAGGCAATTTTTAAAGAATGAGAATTCTTATTATTTTCCTTTTTAATTTACTAGTTACTAATTTACAAAACCTTTTTCTTTCTAAATTGTACTATAATAAAGACATTCCTATTTACATACCTTACTTTATTTTTATGTCATCTTTTGTCATTCTTTCTTTAGGCTTGTTGCTATGAATTCTCATCTTTGTTACATTTTTGTTGTATCTTATGAGTCTTCATATATGTCAACTATTTTTAGTGACTGATTATATTTATTTGGAATTTCAATTTTTTATTCAAAATCATTTGGGAAAGTCTTTTTTAACTGCCAAAATTTGTTTATCCTCCAGACATTTCTCTTTTTAAAAAATTTAGGTCCGTCCTGTAGCCTAGATAAATTAATCTTATGCTTTGGAATATACTGATGCTTTTCTTTTGAAACTATGTTTAATGTGAAAGAGGCTTTGGTCTTGTCCTAGTAATTTCCACTCTAAAGAAACAGAATGTTAATATGAAAAATAATAACACTTCAAGTGAATTAACAAGTATTTAAAAATGACCTGAAAAGAAATAATGTAAAATATACAGATATACATTTTAGGGATATTCTCCAAATTCACAATGTTTAAATGGAAAGTATGAATGCCTTTGAAATAATGGATATACAATTCAAGCACTATTCATTAGTATGAAAAACTTTCTTATAGAATACATAGAAATGATAGTTAAATTTTTTCAAATGTACTTTTAAATGTGTATTTAAGGTAACGACATAAACCACTAAAATCTCATAGAGAGCTGAAAACCATAGTAGTGAGCTGCTTGAAGCAACAGTGACTTGTAACATTTTGATTATATTCATATGACTAATAAAAAGAGTTATATTTTATTTGATGTTTGGAGAGGCAGTAGAAATAATTCAGCAGAATAAGATGAAAATTTGTAATTTAGAACCATTCTGTTCAGGAAAAGCTTCTAATGGAGGCATCAGCAAACTGACATAAGAACAGAAAGTCAAACACAGCATATTCTCACTCATAGGCGGGTGTTGAACAATGAGAATACATGGACACAGGGAGAGGAACATCACACACTGGGGTCTGTTGGAGGGGACTACGGGAGGGACAGTGGTAGGTAGGGAGTTAGGGAGGGATAACATGGGGAGAAATGCCAGATATAGGTGACAGGGATGGAGGCAGCAAACCACATTGCCGTGTATGTACCTGTGCAACAATCCTGCATGTTCTGCACATGTACCCCAGAACCTAAAGTGCAATTAAAAATAATAATAATAATAAACCAGAATAAAGTCTACCCTATCTCTTTCATCTTAGGAAACTTTTATATGTTTCATCCTAGGTCTGAGAACAAGACTGTTTTGTTCTCAAATGTATGTCTCCTTCCAATTTATGCTGCCAGTATGAATCAAGAGAAAGTGCAATCATTTAAAAAGATGTCCAGGTTGATAATCCTTCTATCTGCTACAAATAAACATAATAATAATAATAATGATAATAATAACAGCAGGAGGAAGAAGAAGGAGAATTATCTCAATGAAAGTAGAAGTGCAAGAAATCATGGGAAAAAAACGGTAATAGGAGGAGATTTAAAAGTCAGTGGAACTCAAGCAGTAAAACTTGAAATTAATAATAAATCAGAAAACAAAGTTCTATATCTGAAAATTAAAAAAAAAACAAACATTGGTAAACCCTCTTTCACTAGACAGAGCTTCAATAACATAACAATCTAGGTGTCTCTCTGGTCATCCATTCATTCACTCCTCCCTAGAAGACAATGAATGTGGCTTCAGCTGACTGGTGATTTTTGGAAAAACAGCCTGCACATAGTGGTTTACTCCCTTTCTTCAACCCATTTCTTTCTGGTGATCCTGGCCTCCCATAGCATGCATGATTTTGGTTCTGTTTCTCCAGTCACTCACTTTTCCAGGGACAGAATTTTTCTTTGGCTAGCTTGAATGAAGGGCTAGGAATAAACACTTTTGGTGGAAAAATTCAACTAAGGAAGTTTAAGATCATTAGTCTAGGAACCCGGGGAATCAGACATGAAGTGGAATTTCAAAGAACACTGGTGGGAAGATACTTTTAAGGCCTGGACATGTGAATTTAATTTTAAATATTTATTTATTGTTTATTATACTTTAAGTTCTGGGGTACGTGTGCAGAATGTGCAGGTTTGTTACATAGGCTATACATGTGCCATGGTGGTTTGCTGCATCCATCCCTCTGTCATCTACATTAGGTATGTCTCCTAATGTTAGCCCTCCCCTATCCCCTCATCCCCTATTATCCCTCCCCTAACCCCAACCCCCCCAGACAGTCCCTGGTGTCTGATGTTCCCCTCCCTGTGTCCATGTGTTCTCACCATTCAACACCCACTTATGAGTGAGAACACGTGGTGTTTGGTTTTCTTTTCTTGTGTCAGTTTGCTGAGAATGATGGTTTCCAGCTTCATTCATGTCTGTGCAAAGTTATGAACTCATCCTTTTTTATGGCAGCATAGTATTCCATGGTGTATATGTGCCACATTTTCTTTATCAGTCTACCATTGATGGGCATTGGGGTTTGCTCTAAGTCTTTGTTATTGTAAACTGTGCTGCAATGAACATACATGTGCAAGTGTCTTTACAACAGAACAATTTATAATCCTTTGGGTATATACTCAGTAATGGCATTGCTGGGTCAAATGGTATTTCTATTTCTAGATCCTTGAGGAATTGCCACACTGTCTTCCACAATGGCTGAACTAATTTATACTCCCACCAACAGTTTAAAAGTGTTCCTATTTCTCCACATCCTATCTAGCATCAGTTGTCCCCTGATTTTTTAATCATTGCCATTCTAACTGGTGTGAGATGGTAGCTCATTGTAGTTTTGACTTGCATTTCTCTAATGACCAGTGATGATGAGCTTTTATCATGTTTGTTGGCTGCATAAATGTCTTCTTTTGAGAAGTGTCTGTTCATATCCTTTGTTCAGTTTTTGACGTGATTGTTTTCTTTCTTGTTAATTTGTTTTAGATCTTTGTAGATTCTGGATATTAGCCTGTTGTTAGATGGGTAGATTGCAAAAAAAATTTTCCCATTCTGTTGGTTGCCAGTTCACTCTACTGATAGTTTCTTTTGCTGTGCAGAAGCTCTGGAGTTTACTTAGATCCCATTCATCTACTTTGGCTTTTGTTGCCATTGCTTTTGGTGTTTTAGTCATGAAGTCCTTGCCTATGCCTATGTCCTGAATGGTATTGCCTAGGTTTTCTTCCAGGGTTTTTATGGAGTTAGGTCTCATGTTTAAATCTTCAATCCATCTTGAGTTAATTTTTGTATAAGGTATAAGGAAAGGGTCCAGTTTCAGCTTTCTGCATATGGCTATCTAGTTTACCCAACACCATTTATTAAACAGGGAATCCTTTCCTCATTGCTTGTTTTTGTCAGGTTTGCCAAAGATCAGATGGTTGTACATGTGTGGCGTTACTTCTGAGGCCTCTGTTCTTTTCCATTGATCTATATCTCTGCTTTGGTACCAGTACCATGCTGTTTTGATTACTGTAGTATAGTTTGAAGTCAGGTAGCATGATGCCTCCAGCTTTTTTTTTTTTTTTTTCCACTTTGGATTGTCTTGGCTATGCAGGCTCTCTTTTAGTTCCATATGAAATTAATGTGGTTTCTTCCAGTTCCATGCAGAAAGTCAGTGGTAGATTGATGGGGATAGCATTGAATCTATAAATTACTTTGGGCAGTATGGTCATTTTCACAATATTGATTCTTCCTAAGTATGGGCATGGAATGTTTCCCCATCTGTTTGTGTCCTCTCTTATTTCCTTGTGCAGTGGTTTGTAGTTCTCTTTGAAGAGGTCCTTCACATCTCTTGTTAGTTGTATTCCTAGGTATTTTATTCTCTTTGTAGCAATTTTGAATGGGAGTTAACTCATGATTTGGCTGTTTGTCTGTTATTCATGTATAGGAATGCTTGTGAGTTTTGCACATTGATTTTGTATCCTGAGACTTTGCTGAAGTTATCAGCTTAAGGAGATGTTGGGCTGATATGATGGGGTCTTCTAAATATGCAATTGTGTCACCTGCAAGTAGAGACAATTTGACTTCTTCTTTTCCTATTTGAATACCTTTCTTTTTCTTGCCTGATTGCCCTGGCCAGAACATCCAATACTATGTTGAATCGGAATGGTGAGAGACAGAATCCTTGTCTTGTGCTAGTTTTCAAATGGAATGCATCCAGTTTTTGCCCATTCAGTATGGTATTGGATGTGGGTTTGTCATAAACAGCTTTTATTATTTTGAGATACATTCCATCTATACCTGGTTTATTGAGGATTTTTAGCATAAAGTGCTGTTGAATTTTGTCGAAGGCCTTCTCTGTATCTATTGAGATAATCATGTGGTTTTTGTCTTTGATTCTGTTTATTTGATGGATTACATTTATAGGTTTGCATATGTTGAATCAGCCTGGCATCCCAGGGATGAAGCCGACTTGATCGTGATGGATAAGCTTTTTGATGTGCTGTTTGGATCCGGTATGCCAATATTTTATTGAAGATTTTTGCATCAATGTTCATCATGGACATTGGCCTGAAAATTGACCATAATTGGAAGTAAATCACTCCTCAACCAATGCAAATGTATGGAAATCATAACAAACAGTTTCTCAGATGACACTGTAATCAAATTAGAACTCAGGATTAAGAACTCCCTCAAAACCACACAACTACATGGATATTGAACAGCCTGTGCCTGAATGACTACTGGATAAATAATGAAATGAAGGCAGAAATAAAGATCTTTGAAACCAGTGAGAACCAAGACACAACATACCAGAATCTCTGGGACACATTTAAAGCAGTGTTTAGAGGGAAATTTATAAGACTAGATGCCCACATGAGAAGTGAGGAAAGATCTAAAATCGACACCGTAATGTCACGATTAAAAGAACTAGAGAAGCAAGATCAAACAAACTCAAAACTAGCAGAAGACAAGAAATAACTGTGGTCAGAGCAGAACTAAAGGAGATAGAGACACAAAATATCCTTCAAAAAATGAATAAATGCAGGAGCTGGTTTTGTGAAAAGATCAGCAAAATAGACCATTAGCCAGGCTAATAAAGGAGAGAGAGAAGAATTGAATAGATGCAATAAAAAATGATAAAGAGGAGGGCTGGGCATGGTGGCTCACCCCTGTAATCCCAGCACTTTGGGAGGCTGAGGTGGGTGGATCACGAGGTCAAGAGATCAAGACCATCCTGGCCAATCCCGTCTCTACTAAAAATACAAAAATTAGCTGGGCGTGGTGGCACGCACCTATGGTCCCAGCTACTCGGGAGGCTGAGGCAGGAGAATTGCTTGAAACCGGGAGGCGGAGGTTGCAGTGAGCCGAGATTGAGCCAGTGCATTTGTGACTGGCAATGGAGCGAGGCTCTGCCTCAATTAAAAAAAAATGATAAAGAGGATATTACCACCGATTCCACAGAAATACAAACTACCATCAGAGATTACTATAAACACCTCTATACACACAAACCAGTAAATCAAGGAGAAATGGATAAATTCCTGGACACTTACACCCTCCCAAGACTAAACCAGGGAGTAGTTGAATCCCCGAATAGACCAATAACAAGATCTGAATTTGAGGAAGCAATTAATAGCCTATAAACCAAAAAAAGTGCAGGACCAGATGGGTTCACAACCGAATTCTATCAGAGGTACAAAGAGAAGCTGGTACTGTTCCTTCTGAAACTATTCCAAACAATACCAAAAGAGGGAATCCTCCCTAACTCATTTTATGAGACCAACATCATCTGGATACCAAAACCTGACAGAGACACAACTAACAAATTTATTTATTTTTTAGAGATGAGGTCTCACTGTGTTGCCTAGGCCTGACTCAAACTCCTGGCTCAAGCAATTCTCCCACCTCAGCCCCCTGAGTAGCTGAGACTAAAGATGTGCACCACTGTGCCCCATGGGTACATGCCTTTAGGTTTGGACAGTTTATTTATTTATTTATTTACTTACTTACTTATTTATTGTGGAGAGAATTAGATAGAATGGCCTTGCACTGAATGATCCCAAGATAGCTTTGCTCTATCAGTCTCAAACCCCATGCAATATCTTGAAACAGGGAAGAAATTCCTGAAACAGATAGGGATAGGGAGGAAATTTCTTGTTCTTGTCTCTCTAAGGAAATGTAACATTTTGAGTTAGAAAGGAATTACCCAGGACAGCTTAGTCTTTGCTACTGTCTCCTCAGAAAAATAATGTCCTTCAAAGCTTTGCCCAGTGGGTCTATATTGAACCTAGAGCAAGCTGCCTTTCAGATTCCCTTAGCTATGGCACAATGAGGGTGCTTGCAGTCAAGATTCCATGTGCCCCACGCAGGCTTGTTGAACCTTGGGGGACTGACTAATAATAGCTCCTAGGCTTCTGTCGTCCCTTGCCTCCTATCTGTAAGTAATAAATTCTCTTCATGTACCTTGCTGCCAAGCTTAAGTGGACAATACTTGACAAGCTGTGCCAAATTTGACTTTGCATTCAGGATCAAGGAGAACTTTGGAATAGATAATCTTGAATTCCTGTGATTAGTTCACTGGCTAAATAGTAAAAATCTCAAAGAATTTTTGAGTATGATTTAAGGTGACATAATCATTGTGAGGAGGCATCCAGATATTCTTGATGTGCTAGGGAATGTGCCAGAAAAATTATGGAAATAAGTCTATCAGTGAAGTCATGCTAAGGGCAAGTCATATTAAGGGAGAGTTAGGATGATACTAAAACAGGTCTAAGCTTGGATGACAGGAGAGAATATTCCTTGGGTGGAATTATCCAATTTAAGAAAGTGAAGGTGGTAGAACCAGTTTTAACTATGGGTTTTTGGGGGAGATGCAAACTGAAATGTATGGGACATAAAGCAAAGGATAAATAGATAAGAAATCACAGGTTCAGTAAATAGTTCCAGTTCATGAGGATAGCGAAGGAGAATTAGTGACTTTACCTCATTTTAAATGTTACAAACACGTAAGCTTTATTGGGAAATTGACTAGAGACACATCTCACTACTGCACAAGAAAAAAGTAGTGGAAAAACTGCCTTTTAATGACTGGGGCATTTCTTTTCTTTCTTTCTCCCCTTTCTTTGAATTTACCTTCCCTTCCATTCTGTGCCTCCATGAAGAGAAGTCATCATATTTGCCTCTGTGTTTCCTGTGACTGGGTGGGCAACTCTGTTTGATTAGGACATTCAACTATGGTCAGCACTCTCCAGTTCAGCTTTCTTTGTGTCAGGTAGACAATGGTTAGTAGCCTAGCACCATACTTGCAAGTTAGTTTTATGAGCATTCATTAGGAAAATCTTCTAGAGACTTGTTCAGTAGGCTGCTATGGGTCTGCCCACACCAGTAGGGATGGACTAGATACCAGATTCCAGGAGGGAGAACCTGACCATTGGGATGCAGGATACCTTAATCTACATGACTATGGAAACATTAAATCCTTTCCTGGTTACAATCAGGAGCCACAAACAAACAGAAAATATGATGTGGCAGAACCATGGTTTCATCCCCATTGTGCCAACCCCATGATTGTAATTGGGTTTGGAAAAGAGCGATTACCTACTTCCTTGGCATGATCAGGAGCAGAAGTCCAAGACTTAGAATTCTTGAATGACTTTGGCAAAGTGGTGGCAGAATTTACCATACTATGTTTGTGTCTGAAGAATTACATGCATGCTGGGGAAGAGGGGAGGAAATTCTGGAGTCCAAGTCATGGGATGACAAAGGATGACAGAGTTAAAGTTGATTTCCCTGGGTCCTTATAGTTGGCTAGTTTATTTTCCCAAAAGAAATAGTCTTGGGCAAATTAACCCTTACCTTTCAATAAATAATGATGTTAACATTTTAATTACTCACTGGCCCTGTACTTCTGTTAGGGATTGGAATAGGGTGAACTGGGAGGGAAGAAGATTATTATTTCTTGACCCCATCAAACATCCTAATGATTTTAATCAAATATTTTCTAATATTAAAATTTTCAGGATAAAATTTATAGAATCTAGTATTTATTTTAATGAATAGGAAATGAGCAAAAATGTATTGCACAGCCAATTCAATAACTTAGAAAATTTACAATATTCAAGAAAACAGGATGTGAATTAAAGGAAGATTTAAAAAAATACCATCAGACTAGAAAAAAAAATAAAAAATATTCTAACCCAATAGCTGACGTTTTTTTAAAAGGAGAAATTAAAATACTTTAATCGTAAATGATGAGAGGACATTAATTAGAGAAACTGAAAGCAATCAGAAACTACTTCGTTCAAATGTATGCAAATAAAATTGAAAACATGACTGATACACAAAAAATGTTTGGGAAAATATAATTTAATTTGTGAATACTTATCATATATTGTCATAATTATATGAATATGTTTATTTATGTTATATATAAACACAATACACAAGCAGAGAGAAAAACATGAATCTCCATTGAAGAAATATAAAACATTTTCTTTCTTTTTTTTTTTTGAGATGCAGTGTTGCTCTGTCACTCAGGCTGGGTGTATATTAAAATCATGACTTGAGTCAACACTTATTTATTTGTTTATTTTTTGAGACATAGTTTTGCTCTCATTGCCCAGGCTAGAGTGCAGTGGTGTAATCTTGGCTCACTGCAACCTCAGTCTTCTGGGTTCAAGCAGTTATCCTGCTTTAGCCTCCAAAGTAGCTGGGATTACAGGCACTGGCCACCACACCCAGCTAAGTTTTGTATTTTTAGTAGAGATGGGGTTTCACCCTGTTAACCAGGCTGGTCTCAAACTTCTGACCTCAGGTGATCCTCCTGCCTCAGCCTCCCAAAGTGCTGGGATTACAGGTGTGAGCCACCATGCCTGGACTATAATAATTCTTAATAAAATGTCAGCAGAAGTTGGAAAGCATAACTTAGTTTAGTGGGGTTTATTCTAGGAATAGATTGGTTCAATATTAAAATATATATATTTACATAACTTATTTGTGATGTAATAAATTATTATCTGAGCGTTTCTGTAGATGCTGAAAACTGATTTGATAAAATTTAGTTCCTAAGTTTTTTTTTTTAAACTTTCAAAAATAGAAAAAATAAGAATTGATTAAAAGTTTTCCTAACATAGTAAAACGTATTAATCTCAACCCAAAGGCCAGCATTATTTATAATGGGAAGACACTAGAAGCATTCCCACTAAAATAAAAAGTGACTAGAACCCTGGAATGTGCCTCTAGTCCCAGTCACTCAGGAGGCTGATTGGGGAAGATCACTTGAACCCAGGACTTTAAGGCCAGTCTGGGCATATAGTGAGACTATGTCTCTAAAATGAAAAAAAAAAAAAAAAAAAGAAGAATTCCCTCTATCATTACTATTTTTTTCAGGAACTCTCTGTACCCATTATGCGATATAATTACCAAAAAATGAAAGGTATAAACATTGATAGAGTTTAATAATATTTATCAAAGATTTAATTTTATACCTATAAAGTTAATCAAGTGAAAGCAACTTATGATAATGAAAAATAATTAGTTTTATTTTTAGAAGACTAATACAGATGTCCTCAACTTACAGTGGAGTTATATCCTGATAAACTCATCATAAATTGAAGACATCATGTCTAAAATGCATTTAATACTCCTAATCTATCAAATATGATAGCTTAGCTTAGCCTATTTTAAACACGCTCAGAATACTTACATTAGTCTAAAGAAATACCTAATTCTTCAATACCTAAATAAATCCTTGTCTTTTATAATTGTTACAGTTTTAATTTTGAGTGGGGACCTTCTTCAATATAAAACAACAACTTATATAGTGCAAGAAGAAGACAAGAAATATGATGAAGGAAATGTCCCATTTATATTAGTAACAAATAAGATACATTAGATGGAAAATTAACTTGGCAAGAAATGCTGAAATTCTACTTTTAAAATATTTTAAAAGATTCAAAGAAGACACAAAGTTGTGAACAAATGGAAAGGCTATTTTCTTAAAAAGTAAGTCTTAATCTTTTTTTTTTTTTTTTTTAGAAAAAGAGAGAAAAGGAGAAAGAAACAGCAAAAGAAAGAAAAAAATGAATGAAAGAGAGAAAGAAAGAGGACGAGAAAGAGGGAGAGAGAATGGGATTCTTGTTTTATTGCCCAGGCTAGAATGCAGTCTAAAAATGGGTATTAAAAACCTCTTTTATGCCAATAATTGTGCTAAACAATGGAGACA
>CAUYQU010012125.1:0-16081 GCA_963574635.1 Cheracebus regulus
ATTTTCTTGTGTCTTGCCCCCACTTTGTTAAATTTTTTTTCATTTTTTTTTTTTTTTTTTTTTTTTTTTTTTTTTTTTTCTGAGATGAAGTCTCACTTTGTCTCCCAGGCTGAAGTGCAATGGTGCAATCTCAGTTCACTGCAACCTCTGCCTCTTGGGTTCAAGCAATTCTGCCTCAGCCTCCTGAGTAGCTGAGATTACAGGTGCACACCACCACACCCAGCTAATTTTTTGTATTTTTAGTAGAAACGGGGTTTCACTATGTTGGTCAGGCTGGTCTTGAACTCCTAACCTCGTGATCCACCCACCTTGGCCTCCCAAAGTGCTGTGATTTCAGGCGTGAGCCACTGTGCCTGGCCTGCCTTTTCACTTTCTGGTGTGATATTGGTTAGCAGGCTTTTTTTTAAAATTTTTTTATATAAGAAGACATTTTTAAAAACTTTTAATTTTGAAATAATTTCAGACTTCAGAAAAGTTGCCATAGTACAAAATCTCCATATACTTTTTACCTAGATTTCCTAAATGTTAACATCTTGGCATGTTTACTTTACTATTCTCTGTATATCCATGTTAGTTTCTTGGGAGTAAGTAGCAAACAAAATGTTCCTTTACCTCTAAATACTTCAGTGTACATGAATATTTCCTGAAAACAAAGACATTCTCATACATAACCACAGTACAGTTATCAAAATTTGGAAATGAACAATACCATAACATTTACTACAGATCTTATTCTAATTTTGCCAATTATCTTGCTAAGGTCTTTTGTAGCAAAAGAAAACCTTTTTTTTTCTAGGTCCCGCATCCAATCCAGGATCATGCTCTGCTATCTTTAGCCACCTTTAATCTGAAATAGTTTTTCTGTCTATGTTTTTTATGATCTTAAGATTTTTGAAGAGTAAAGGCCAATTATTTTGTAGAATGTCCTTCAAACTTGGATTTTTTTTTCCTTTTCTTGAGGCAGAGTCTTGCTCTGTTGCCCAGGCTAGAGTGCAGTGACATGATCTCAGCTCACTGCAACCTTTGCCTCCTGGGTTCAAGAGATTCTCGTGCTTCAGCCTCCTGAGTAGCTGAGACTATAGGTGCATGCCACCATGCCTGGCTAATCTGTGCATTTTTGGTAGAGATGGGGTTTTGCCATGTTGGCCAGGCTGATCTTGAACTCCTGACATCAGGCGATCCGCCCACCCTGGCCTCCAAAAGTGCTGGGATTACAGGTATGAGCCATCGTGCCCAGGCTCAAACTTGGATTTGACTGTTTCTTCATTATATACAAGTTATGCATTTCTGGTATAAATCTCCAAAAGTGATGTTCTGCCATCCTCAGTGCATCTTATCAGGAGGTACACAATATTTATCAATAACGAAACGGATAATATTGTAAACATACATTTTGAGACAAGTGGGGAAAACTGAAAACAGACAACATTAAGCTAATGTTAATTTTTTTTTAGGTGTTATAATTGTGGTTATGTTTCCAAAAAATGGTTCTTATCTGTTAGTGATATACACATTGCAGGGAAAAGTGAAATTAACTGGCTTGATGTCTATTTCTAGGGAGTCTGGCAACCCTAGGCAGAAAGCAGTAATGATAATACAGTCAACTATTGATTGTTCTACTATAATGGCCAACTTGCATATTACCCATTTTTGACCATTTACCCATCTTTGACCATTTCTTCTTTCTTCTGTGGCTTTTCTTTTGCTCACTGCATTTACAGCTCTCCCAATATAGTACAAAAAGGATATTCAAATTTTGCAACTTAATTGATGAAGAAGATCCTTGGGGAGGAGACAGCAACTATTGATTGAAAAATCAGGTTTATAAATAATTTGAACATTTCATTCCTTTGTAATTGGCACATCTTTCTATGGATAATTATGAGTTTAATGAAATGAGATCATTTAAGACGATCACACAATAAAACTTTACAGCCGAAATACAAAGTCTTCATCTTATTTTCCTACTTCATTTTTTACGTAGTTCTTAGTAAGTGCATTTTTCTACTTTATTTTTTGAAAACAACATTCATTTTTGAAAAGTTTATTTCACTAAGGACTAATCCTTTGCTGATGTTCAAATTAATTATTCTTTCATGTCTGTCGCATAGGAGAAAAACATGAAAAATTGCTTCTGTGGTAGTTTCTTCTAGTTTTGCAAGCACTTTTGTAGTAGCAACTGGTTCAAAATACTGCTTTGTTTCAAAGCATACAGTTTAGATGTATCTTCACTGATGATGGAACATCTTCATTTTGTTCTTGAGCTGTCAGGTTACTTTCACTGTCAGACAGTGTACACAGGAGAGTGTCATTTTCATAGGTTGGAAAATAATACTCCAGTTGATCCCACGTCTTTCTATCAGGGAGCAGTGAAGTGTGTTTAGTTTCTTCCAGGTAATGGCTGCTCCCAAGACCCAGGGGGGCTGTCGCCCAACTGGAGGAAGAACATGATGGGAGCTGCAGCACAGTCAGGGGTGTAGGTTATGGGGACAGTAAGGATTGTATCCTGGAGCCTCTTTCCGTGACAGAAAGTCCAGGTGGCACCCCTGCTGTAGAAGGTTCTCCATCTATGCCTTGTATTTTCTGTGGAGAACATTTTCCTGTGGCTGAACAAGACAAATTTCTGAAGCACATGATTATTGAGCATAAGATTGTCATAGCTGATGTCAAATTGGTGGCTGATTTCCATAGGTATATTTTATATTGGAGGAAAAGTTTCACAGAACAGCTCATCACAGACTTTTGTAGTGTGATAAGAATTACTTCCACTGCTCCATCTGAAGAACAAGAGACTTATTTTTTGTTATGTGACATTTTGCCAGAAGATAGAATTCTTTGAGAAGAGCTTACAGAGACTGAAAGAAATTCTGGAACAACAGCAGGAAGAATGAAATGATACCAATTTTCATGGCATTTGTATGTTTTGCAATGAAGAATTTCTTGGAAACAGATCTGTTCTTTTCAACCACATAGCCAGTGAATATACTTCAACATTGGATTGCCAGACAACATTATAAACTGCAATGAATTTTTGCATACATTACAGAAAAAGCTTGACAATTTGCAGTGCTTGTCCTGTGAGAAGACCTTCAGGGACAAAAACACACTTAAAGATCACATGAGGAAAAAATAGCCTCGTAAAATTAATCCTAAGAACAGAGAATATGATCAATTTTATGTCATCAATTATTTGGAACTTGGAAAATCATGGGAAGAAGTTCAGTTGGAAGATGACTGGGATTTGCTGGACCATCAGGAAGATTCACTTAAGCTTGTAATTTTAGCAAGATTAAGGTTATTTTTAAGGCCTTTGATTTTGTTTGCTCAGAAATTTTTCAAGCCTGGTCTCCCATTTTAATTTTACTTCAGTAATGATAATACCTACTGAAGAACACCCTAACTCTGCTGTCTGCTTATTTTGTGAAAAGCAAGCTGAAACAACTGAGAAATTGTATGTCCACATGGAGGATGCACACGAATTTGATCTTCTCAAAATAAAGTCAGAACTTGGATTAAATTTCTACCAGCAAGTGAAACTGGTCAATTTTATTCGGAGGCAGTTTTACCAATGCAGATGTTATGGCTGCCATGTGAAGTTCAAATCCAAAGCAGACTTAAGGACTCACATGGTTAGCAGGCTCTTATCTTGTCTCACAGTGTCTTCCAAAGAGTTGTTTGCCAGAAGGAAATGTCATTCATCAGGGACAACTAGCAGGATCAAGATATACTACATGAGTTTAGGTGATGTCTCTGGAGTTAGTGGAAATGTTAAGAAGAAAAAAATCAAGATAGTTGGAATTTCTCTTAGGTATTAAGTTTACATACAGATCTCTTCGCTAAACCTTATCAAACATTGTTTTAGTTAGCTCTTTGAGTTCCACTTAAAATGTCATCTCCTCTGAAAAGTGAACTTAAACTTTCAGGCAGAGTTAATAGCTCTTTGCTCAAACCTGTATTACTGCTCTTTCCATATTTCCTTGTAATGATCTATTTATATATTTTTGTGCTCACTGGATTTTGTCTTTAGCTAACTTGCATCTTTTTTGACAAGCACAGTGCCTGGTTCATAATAAGTAAAGCTTTGTTGAGTGAGAAAAGGAGAAGAGTTGAGCTGCAAGATCTTTTCATCTGACGACTCTTCCCTTTACTTCCTCCCTCCCTTCTTCCTTCCTTTTCTTTTTAGCTTCCTTCTTTCCTTTCTTCCTTGGAATTCTAAAGTTAATACTCTCATAATAAAGTAAAACAGTACTTTTAGCCTATTTTTGATTTTCTTGTTTTAAGATCTGCTGTGTAGATACCATTTGGTTATTTTCACCAAATCATTGCTAGAATGATGTTTTATAAGGGAAAAATAGGTAAACTTTCCTATTTATGTGAATAAGCACATATACACAACTGTTGTTGGAGTGGGCTAAAGAATTCCTTTATTGGTTAGACACATCCTTCACTTTTGTGGTGCTAGGATAATTTCAGGTGTTCCTCAGATACAGATTCCAATCATTCTTTCATAGAAGTATAGGAATCTGTTAATGAAAAGAATCACAGTTAAAATCTACTGTTGCTTTAGGACCTTGAAAAATAATATTTCCAAACCAATTATCTGTGGAATCTAAATCTGTTAACAATCCTTGTTTTCAGAGGACTTAGTATCGATCTTACTCAGTGAATGAAATAGCTTTAAAATATTCTTTGCTAAATGTTTTCCCAGCAGAAATTCCCATCTGTAATCTAACTGCTGAGTTTCAGTATTTCAGTTACTGAAATGGATTGCTTATAGCTGAAGGACTACCTTCTAAATTTTTAGATATAGAACATTTTTATTTTGTCTGAAATTCAGACTATAAGTCTAATTCTTATACTGCAGGCAAATAATGCCTTAATTTCTTCAGCCTGCCTTCTCAAACTATTTAAATAAGACTGTGCATATGTGGAGGGTGAAGGCAAAAAAGAATGAGATTAGAACAAAGTATGGTTTTTTTGTTGTTGTTTTCTTACTGATATTTTAAATTTAAAAAGTATGGCTTATAGAGAGATGTGGGCTTCAGGAAAATAAAGTTAAATAGGATCTAATTTTTCTGGCAGTATTACCCAATAACCATGCAATTTTCCAATCTCCATTACCAAGACATTGCAATATGAGAAAAGCAGAGAAAATAGGTCCTTGTAAACCTGTGACAAGCCAGGGTAAATAAAGCCTCAGTAATAAAGGAGAAAAAGAATAGACACACTTGAATTCTAGTCTATATATTAGTCTCAAACTGGAAGCTTAATCCTTTAGAAACTTGAGATTCGTAATGTCAAGAGAGAAACAGGTATAATACTTACGATGAAGGAACATAGCTTTGCCATTATGAGAACATTGAAATTATTTACATTTAACTTCTCTGATTTCCATATAAGTTTTTTCTTGAGGCATTGGCTTTTAATTTCATTGGCAAAAATGCAAGATATAAAAACCTCAAATTATGTGAGATTGTTTAGAGATGTACGCATTTTATGTGCGTGGTTGTTTCTAGGTTCCCTGAGGGTAGCCAGTTATATGTTTTGTGGGTTGCTGGTGTCGGAGGCCAGTTTTTCATGTTATCCAGCATGCAGTGGGTCACATCTCTGATTCAGTGTATTAGTTTTTAAAATTTCTACATTAAAATTTATCACAAATATGGTGACTTAAAACAACAACTGTTTGTTATCTCACAGCCTGAAGATCAGAAGTTGGCATGGTGTGGCTGGGTTTTTCTTCTCAGTATCTCACAAGGTTGAGATCAAGGTGTTGGTCAGGCTGTGTCCTCCTCTGAAGCTCTAATTCTCTTCCAAGCACTCACAGCTTTTGGCAGATTCAGTCCCTTGCAGCTCTGGCATGGAGATTCTTGTTTTCTTGCTTGTTGTAGGACCCAGATCCCCACTTTCTTGCTAGCTGCTAGGAGGGACTATACTCAGAACCTAAGAGAAGAACCTCAGGGCCTAGCTACATAGCCCTCTCACAACCTTACAGTTTACCTCTTAAAAGTCAGCAGGATTTCTCATGCTTTAAATCTCTCTGTCTCTCTCTGCCTTCTCTCTCTCTTTTCCTTTTTCTGGAAAGCCTAATTTCCTTTTCAGGGCTCACTAAATTAGGTCAGGCTCAGCCAGGATAATCTCTCTTTTGAAGAATTCAAAACCAGCTATTTTGAGATTTAATTATATCTGCAAAATCCCTTCACATTTATCATATTAGTTCATTTAATCCAGGCAGTAAAAGCCATCATATTCATAGTAAACTTAAGTGGAGGGATTAAACAGGGTGCATACACCCAGGTTAGGAATCATAGATATTGCACTGAATTTTGAATTCTGCCTACTATACGTAGTGTTTTTTGTTTGTTTGTTTTAGATAGGATCTTGCTCTGTCACTCAGGCTGAAGTATAGTTGTATAATCTTGGCTCACTGCAGCCATGACTTTTTGGGCTCAGATGATCCTCCCATCTCAGCCTCCCTTGTAGCTGGGACTACAGGTGTGTGCCAGCATACCAACCTAATTTTGTTTATATTTTGTTGAGGATCTCCCTATGCTGACGAGGCTGGTCTTGAACTCCTGGACTCAAGCAATCCTCTCATCTCAGCTTCCCAAAGTGATGGGATTATAGACATGAGCCACTGCACTTGGCACTTGGTATATTCTTAGATACTGAAAACTCATTTTTGGCCGAGTGTAGTGGTTCATGCTTGTAATCTCAGCACTTTGGGAGTCTGAGCCAGGTGGATCACCTGAGGTCAGGAATTCGAGACTAGCCTGATCAACATGGTGAAAACCCGTCTGTACTAAAAATACAAAAATTAGCTGGGCATGGTTGTATGTGCCTATAATCCCAACTACTTGGGAGGCTGAGGCAGGAGAATCACTTGAACCTGGGAGATGGAGGTTGCAGTGAGCTGAGATCAAGCCATTACACTCCAGCCTGGGCAACAAGAGTGAAACTCTGTCTCAAAAACAAAAAAAGAAGATCCAAAAACCCCTCATTTTCATATTAAATTTAACAGAGATTATAAGGTATCCAAATTTGCTGAGAAAAAATACTGTTTTCTTTCAACGTTTTTCTCATGGATTGATTTTATCTGGTTGCATAAATTTTGTACACATTTCAAAACTTTAATTTTGGAACAAGTGGGATATAAATACTCAGAAAACTTTAACCTAGATATTTCAGTGTTCTCAATTTTAAATTATCTGGATCACATGTCCCCTGATTTATTCTACTGGCGAATACCTTTTTTTTTGCTGAACATTTTGTGATAGTGTGACTCAATGATCATTTCTATAATATAAAGGAGGAACATTTTAAAGATTTTATTACTGTGATGATTAATTTTATTTGTCAACTTGACTGAGTTAGGGGATATGCAGATAGCTGTTTAAATGTAATTTCTGGGTGTCTCTACAAGAGTGTTTCTGGAAGAGACTAGCATTTGAATCCGTAGACTGAGTAAAGAAGACACACCTTCAGCAATGTGGAGGAATATCATCAAAATCCATTAGTTTTCCTTGTTCTCCAGGTGTAGATGGTGTATTATGGGACTCTTTGTATTCCATTGTCACATGAGCCAAGTCCCGTAATAAATCTCCTCTTGCAAATCTCTGTATATCCTATTGGTTTTATTCCTCCAAAGACTACTAATACAATCACTATACTGGATAGTGGTTTGTTTTGAAATAAACATATTGACTCGGGCACGGTGGCTCACGCCTGTAATTCCAGCACTTTGGGAAGCCAAGGCGGGTGGATCACGAGGTTAGGAGATTGAGACCAACCTGGCCAACGTGGTGAAACCCAGTCTCTACTTAAATAGAAAAATTAGCTGGTGTGGTGGCGCATGCCTGTAGTCACAGCTACTTGGGAGGCTGAGGCAGGGGATCGCTTGAACCCGGGAGGCGGAGGTTGTGGTGAGCCTGGACTGCGCCATTGCACTCCAGCCTGACAACAGAGGGAGACTCCGTCACAAAAAAAAAAAGAAAGAAAGAAAGAAAAGAAAAAGAAAGAAAAGGAATATACTCAGCAAATTAACAACTTTTGCTTTTTTATTTCCTAATTACACAATTAATGGTGGAAAATTTAGAAAATGTATATTACCTTAGCACCTCAGATTTTGTCAGTCACAAAACATATTAGTCTCATTATCTTTAATACCACAATATCTGAGGCAATGGCCATCATGTCATTTCTGTATAGTATGGGAGGGTAAGAGTAGTCTTGTCAGATACTACTGGCTTTAAGGCTGCCCTCAGCAATTTTTTTTTTTCAGTATATAAGCTTGAGCAAGTTATAAAACTTCCCTAAACTTTTTTTAATTTTAATTTTTTTGTTTAAAAATATTTTTAGGCTGGGCACAGTGGCTCACTTCTGTAATCCCAACACTTTCAGAGACTGATATGGGCTGATCACCCGAGGTCAGGAGTTCGAGACCATCCTGGCTAACATGGCAAAACCCCGTCTCTACTAAAAGTACAAAAATCAGATAGGTGTGGTGGTGGGCATCTGTAATCCCAGCGACTCAGGAGGCTGAGGCAGGAGAAACGCTTGATCCTGGGAGGCGGAGGTTGCAGTGAGCCAAGATTGGGCCACTGTACTCCAGCCTAGGCGACAGAGCGAGACTCCATGTCACGTATACATATATATTTAGAGGCAGGATCTTGCTCTGTCACCCAGGCTGGACTCTAACTCCTGGCCCCAGGCAATCCACCTGCCTGAGTGGACGCCACTGAACTAGACAAACTTCCCTAAACTTTTTTTTTCTTTGTTTTTGTTTTGATGACAACAATCATCACTATAATTGTGGGGTTACTGTGTGCATTAGATGTGATAGAGCATGTGAAATGCTTAATATAGTATATGGCACCTAGGACATGATAAATATTAGCTATCAATACCATTATTTTCATCTGTGAATTTATTAGATCAATGGACTTTTCTTAATATCAAGCTTATTTCCTTTGTGTTGAAGTCTCGTAATTGCAGTGGGATGGAATGTATATTGAACGTGCACAGCACTGGCAGGGTAATAGTTAGCATGTGTTAGTGTTAGGGGGCAAGAGTGGGATAATTCTGACAGGAACTTTTCTCAAAATGTGGAGAGAGCATCAGATGGACCTCAGACCCACTAGGAAATCTGGAAGAGGATTTATTGCATTTCCTAATACTAGTCTTCATACCTCCAATTTGTTCTCTCCATTGGTGTCAGAATGGTCTTTCCAATAAGCAGATCTGTGTCCCTCCCTTCCTTCAAATCCTTCTGTGATATTCCACTGCTCAAGTGGTGAAATCAAATTCTCTTGTATAGCGGGCAATTTTGGTCGTTCATGAACTTTCCTTGTCTGTCCATTCATTCCTATCAGCTACCCTTTCTTCTCCCCTAATGTGTACTGTACTTCACCTTTTCCTTGCATATTCTTTCCAAATTATAAACTACTTGTAGTTTTCCAAACACACCACAGATTCTTATGCCACCATATTTTGCAGGAATGTTTTCCTCTGCCAAGAATGACCTTCCATTTCTTTTATTTGCTGAATTCTTACTACAAGTCTCTTCAGAGCAGCTGCTTTTCTTAACCCTGATTCCAAATGTAGAGTTATATACTAGGTCGCACTATATTATGCATAGTCCCACTAGATTATGCATAATTATGCTTGGTAATTATGATGATGCATTTCTGTCCTTCCACTAGTTTATAAGCTGGGACCATGCACTGTCAAATCTGTCACCCTTGGCCCAATACTTGCTCATATGTTTCAGCCTCAGTTTCACAATAATCTCGTTAACTAGTTTGATGGGAACAGATATAAAAGGCTTTTCTAAAGTCACATAAATAGGAACTGGTAAGTCTAGGATTCAGAGACGGGATTTCTAAATCCAAGTTTATTTTTCCATTACTGAAATGTTAAATTATAGTAAACCCACAGATATTTATAGAGTAGTAACCATGTTCAAATTTCAACATGGTGTTCTACAGGTGATAAAGATTTTTAAAAGAATATTCTTTAAAGATGGTCCTGATCTCTTGATTAATACTAGGACAATGTTCTTTTCACTTGCTAGTAATTGATATATAGTAGACATCAAATGTAGTTAACAAAACAATGAGTAGATGAATGATGCTTGGTGATTATCAAGGTAATGCTTTCATATGGCCTTATAAATAAAAACTGATTAGGTAGTGACTCCTTTCTTAGGATATTTGTGGGTTGAAGGATTATTTATTTATTATGGATTTCAATTTTATATATGTCAAGAAAAAAATGAGTGGATGAGCTATAATATTATACAAATAAAATAGTATAATTCAAATTTAAAATATAAAAGATAGCTTAAAAGAAATTAAAATTAACAGACACTTGCAATAAAGTAATTGGAATTACATTTACAAGAAAGTTTGATGGCCAAGGTGAAAAGGGATGTGTATTTAAAGTACATAGTTTTTTGAAAGAAGAAGGCATATAAATTCATTTTTTGATATAGGCTTGCTAGGACCATAAGGTTGAGTTGATTAATGAGTTTAACTAGATATTATCTCTTCAGTTCCAAGCAGTTGTCCTAAAAGGAGGAGCTTACAGAGAAAATAACATCCTAATCTAGATATTCCATGTTTAAACCTATGGGAAACCAGTGTCAAATTGCCATTTTCAGTAATATAGAATTATAGCCAGCTTCTCCAGATTTTGTGAGGCCTGAGTCCATTCTATTTTGAGGACTACATCTAAGGAAAAATAATTTAAAATTATGATTATAAAATTAAGTATGAATGTATGTATTTCTTTAGAATAAAAAAGAAATAAAACTGCAGATTTATAAAAGCTGACAAGTATCACAAACATTTCTTTCAGTTTTATTTTGGTTTCCACAGAATATTTCCTTTTTTTATTTTGGAAAAAAATGATAGACTCTTGGACAAAATATTGAGTGTTAAGCAGAGAGTCTGACCAAGGAATAAGGCTAATCACTATGTTGAGGCTTGGGGGAAGAATACAGTATTCATTTCATGTTAGAAAATCAGTTTCTGAGTGCTGCTATTTGGCTGGTGCTATCTGATCAAATTAGTTAAGCACTGGGTAAGTGCTGAGCTGCCTATTTTTGGATTTTCAAGGAAGCATTTTGTTGTTGTTGTGTACGTGAAATAGTCATTTCTAGACTACTATGCTATGTTATGTTTATTGTATGAGTAAGGTGCTTATTTCATGATTGTGGCATATCCAGTAGTTTTAATTGACAGTTCTGTACAGCTGTCAGCAGTCTGGGTGGTCGTTTCAGGATTCACCATCTCTTCTTTTCATTATTCTGTTTATTAAGAGAAGGACTGATCATTAGGTGTTCTGTCTCTTTCTGGGACAGAATCATCACTTTGCATATCCCTTCTAGACAGCAGCTGTATGACAGCATATAAGTACTTGCTAATGTCTCAGATCAAAGCAAAAATAATCATTAGTGATAACACAAAACTCTGTTGTTATAGTTGGGCAAATTCCAAGTAAGCAAGCCTCCTATTTAACCTAGACAAAACTAAGTGAATACTCAAACTCAACTTGTCATTTGAGAGCCAATCAGCATTTTTTTAAAGATACTTTTTTCTACTTGTTCTGAAGTGTTAACCAGAAAGAGCAGAAAATATTAGCCAGAGAAAAGACATCCCTCTGTGAAGACAGTAAATTCTTTAAAGTTGTATGATCTCCATTACCATGATAGCAAATGACTCAAGGCTCTTTGGCTAGGCCCATATAGCTTTTACTATCTCCTCTGTAATTTCAGCCATAAAACTATAAATTGCTCTACCTTCTAGGCAGTTTTCAATATTTCTATTATTCATTCTACTACTTAAAAGACTTCCTACTTTTTGCTGCTGGTATCACAATTCAATGTTTTTCCAATCCCAATACTTACAAATGAAGGGAAATTATGTAACGTTTTAGCTGTAATTCAAGAGGTAAGTGTGTCCAGGGCTGAGCTTACAAATGAATCCTGATTCAATGTTGTTTGCAGAAAGCTTTTTCTTAAAAAACGGCGAAGATAGTTCCTGTGCAAGATATGTTAATATGTAATTATCATGGAATATGTAACCATCAAATCAGGTATTGCTGTATTTTCCTAAGTGAGTAAACTAATACCTTTGAATTGATCCTACATTCTGGAACACACACAAAAAAGTGAACATTTAACATATAGTAGATATGTTTTAGTTCGTGATTTTGGGGTGCTATGAAAGCAAAAGAAATTTGAGACATATTCAGGTAACCTGATTAAAAAATGGTAAATTGAACAATTACATATTAAAAGCTACTAAGTCCCCAAGAAATATCAGCTATTAAAATATAAGCTAATAATATTTCAAAGATCACTACAGAAGCCAAAAGTAATGCCATTGCTAGTTTATTTGCTAAACAAGCAGTTCTTGCTATCTAACCCATATAGGTGCTATTAAGTTGACGTCTATCTTATTAAGCATTCAGAAAGACAGTTGACTTAATTCATCTAATTATAATTGCTTACAACTTAATTATTCTGTTTAACGTTTACAACCAAAGCATAAGTAATAGTATTATTTTCTTCCATTTTGCAGTTCAGAAATTTGAGGTTCAAATATGACAAATTTCTTCAGGGGAGCCAGCATACAAATCCAGGTCTTTTTGATGTTTAAATTACTACTACAGTATATTGCCAAAGGTTTTCTCTACTCTTTAGAGCAGGCATTCTTTTTCTGTTGAATACTTTTTTTTTTTTTTTTTTTTACTGTCTGATGCAATTTCCCTTCAAAATTACCTTTTAAAAAAATCTTTCTGGAACAAATCTTTTCTGGAAATGTGTGATGTATTTCCCACTCCCTCCTCTTTTTGCCATTTTCCCCAATTTTTAAAAACTGGGCTAAATTACATGTAACATAAAGTGTACTGTGTTAACCATTTTAAAATATACAGTTAAGTGGTATTAAATACATTTCTAGAGTTGTGCAATCATCACTGCTATCCGTCTCCACAACTCTTTTCATCTTGTAAAACTGATCATCTATTAAACAGTAATTTCCTTTTCTTCCCTCTCTCCAGACCCTGGCAATCAGCATTCTACTTTCTGTCTATATGATTTTGGCTGCTCTAACTTCCTCACATAAATGAAATCATACTGTATTTGTCTTTTAATGACTGGCTTATTTCACTTAGCATAATGTCCTTACGTTTTATTCATGTTGTAGCATTTGCCAGAATTTTCTTTCTTAAGGAAATGTTATTATTGTATGTATATACCATGAGTAATAATTCTGAATTATATTGAATACTGATAATTATAAACATTTTTGAGTAACACTTAATTGTATGTTTATACCACATTTTGCTTATTCATTTATATGTCAGTGGACATGGGTAGCTTCCACATTCTCGTTATTGCGAATACTACTACTATGAGCATGGCGGTACAAGTATCTCTTCAAGACCCTCCTTTCAGTAGTTTTAGATATACCCAGAGGTGAAATTGTGGGATCAAATGTTAACTGAATTTTAATTTTTTGCAGAACTTTCATATTGTTTTCTACAGGGCTAGACTGTTAATATTTTACATTCTTAGCAGTAGTGCACAAGGGTTCCAGTTTCTTCATATCCTTACTAACATGGGTTATTTTGTTGCTGTTTTCTTTTTTGTTAGTGGCCATCCTCATGGGTTGGATGTGGTGGCTCATAGTTTTGATGTGCATTTTCCTATGACTGATATTGACCATCTTCCATGTGCTTTTTGAATATTCATGCATTTTCTTTAGAAAAATGTCTATCCGAGGTTTTGTCTGCTGTTTAATATGTTGTTCTTTGTTGTTGTTGAGATTTAGGAGTTCTCCATACATTCAGGGGAGTAATCCAGTATCAGCTATATAATTTGCAATTTTTTTTTATTCTGTGGGTTGCCTTTTTACTCTGTTTTGGTAGTGTGTTCTGAGAGATGAAATTTTTAATTTTCATGAAGCTCAATTTGTCCATTTTTTCTTTAGTTGCCTGTACTTTTGAGGTCATATCCAAGATCCAATAAATTATTGCTAAATCCAATGTCATCAATCTTTTACCCTTTGTTTCCTCCTAATAGTTTTATAGTTTTAGGTTTTACATGTAGGTCTTTGATGCATTTTGAGTTAGTATCTATATATGATGTTAGGTAAGGGCCCAACTTCACTTTTTTTTCTTTTGCATGTGAATATTCAATTTCCCCAGCACCGTATGTTGAAAAGGCTGTCTTTTCCCCCACTGAATGGTCTTGGTACCCTTCGCAAAATTTTGTCCATTCACGAAAGACTTTACTTATTTATTTATTTTTGTTGTACTTTAGCTTCTGGGTACATGTGCAGATCATGCAGGATTGTTGCATAGGTACACACATGGCAAGGTGGTTTGCTGCCTCCATCCCCCCGTCACCTGTATCTGGTATTTCTCCCCATGTTATCCCTCCCCACCCTCCCCACCCCCTGCTGTCCCTCCCCTCGCCCCCCCAACAGACCCCAGTGTGTAGTGCTCCCCTCCCTGTGTCCATGTGTTCTCATTGTTCAACACCCACCTATGAGTGAGAACATGCAGTGTTTGATTTTCTGTTCTTGTGTCAGTTTACTGAGAATGATGGTTTCCAGATTCATCCATGTCCCTACAAAGGACACGAACTTATCTTTTTTTATGGCTGCATAGTATTCCATGGTGCATATGTGCCACACTGTCCTTGTCCAGTCTATCATCAACGGGCATTTGGGTTGGTACCAGGTCTTTGCTATTGTAAACAGTGCCACAATGAACATACGTGTGCAAGTGTCTTTATAATAGAACAATTTATAATCCTTTGGATATATACCCAGTAATAGGATTGCTGGGTCAAATGGAATTTCTATTTCTAGGTCCTTGAGGAATTACCACACTGTCTTCCACAATGGTTGAACTCATTTACACTCCCACCAACAGTGTAAAAGTGTTCCTGTTTCTCCATATCCTCTCCAGCATCTGTTGTCTCCAGATTTTTTAATGATCACTGTTATGGCTGGCATGAGGTGGTATCTCAGTGTGGTTTTGATTTGCATTTCTCTAATGACCAGTGATGATGACCATTTTTTTCATACATTTGCTAGCCTCATATATGTCTTCTTTTGAAAAGTGTCTGTTCATATCCTTTGCCCACTTTCGAACGAGCTTATTTATTTTTTTCCTGTAAATCTGTTTTAGTTCTTTGTAGATTCTAGATATTAGCCCTTTGCCAGATGGGTAGATTTTGAAAAGTTTTTCCCATTCTGTTGGTTGCCAATTTGCTCTAATGATAGTTTCTTTTGCTGTACAGAAGCTCTTAAGTTTCATTAGATCCCATTTGTCTATTTTGGGTTTTGTTGCCTTTGCTTTTGGTGTTTTAGTCATGAAGTCTTTGCCCATGCACATGTCCTGAATGGTATTGCCTAGGTTTTCTTCTAGGGTTTTCATGATTTTAGGTCTTCCTTTTAAATCCTTAATCCATCTGGAGTTAATTTTAGTGTAAGGTGTCAGGAAGGGGTCCAGTTTCAGCTTCCTGCACATGGCTAGCCAGTTTTCCCAACACCATTTATTAAACAGGGAATCCTTTCCCCATTGCTTGTTTTTGTCAGGTTTGTCAAAGATCAGATGGTTGTACATGTGTGAGGTTGCTTCTGAGGCCTCTGTTCTGTTCCATTGGTCTGTGTCTCTGTTTTGGTACCAGTACCACGCTGTTTTGATTACAGTAGTCTTAAAGTATAGTTTGAAGTCAGGCAGCATGATGCCTCCAGCTTTGTTCCTTTTGCTTAGGACTGTCTTGGCTATGTGGTCTCTCTTTTGGTTCCATATGAAGTTTAAATTTTTTTTTTCCAGTTCTGTGAAGAAGGTTGATGATAGCTTGTTGGGGATAGCATTGAATCTATAAATTACTTTGGGCAGTATAGCCATTTTCACGATATTGATTCTTCCTAACCATGAGCATGGAATATTTCTCCATCTGTTTGTGTCCTCTTATTTCATTGAGCACTGGTTTGTAGTTCTTGAATAGGTCCTTCCCATCCCTTGTTGTATTTCTAGGGATTTTTTCTTTGTAGCAATTGTG
>CAUYQU010012126.1:0-66749 GCA_963574635.1 Cheracebus regulus
ATCGGGAGACAATAGATGCTGGAGAGGATGTGGAGAAATAGGAACACTTTTACACTGTTGGTGGGAGTGTAAACTAGTTCAACCACTGTGGAAGACAGTATGGCGATTCCTCAAGGACCTAGAAATAGAAATTCCATTTGATCCAGCAACCCCATTACTGGGTATATACTCAAAGGATTATAAATCATTCTACCATAAGGACACAAGCACACGAATGTTCACTGCAGCACAGTTTACAATAGCAAAGACCTGGAACCGACCCAAATGCCCATGGATGATAGACTGGACAGGGAAAATGTGGCACATATACACCATGGAATACTATGCAGCCATAAGAAACGATGAGTTCGTGTCCTTTGTAGGGACATGGATGAACCTGGAAACCATCATTCTCAGCTAACAGACGCAAGAACAGAAAATCAAACACCACATGTCCTCACTCATAGGTGGGCACTGAACAATGAGAACACATGGACACAGGGAGGGGAGCATCATACACTGGGATTTGTCGGGGCAAATTGGGGAGGGACAGCGGGGGTTGGGGATTTGGGGAGAGATAGCATGGGGAGAAATGCCAGATATAGGTGATGGGGAGGAAGGCAGCAAATCACACTGCCATGTGTGTACCCATGCAACAATCTTGCATGTTCTTCACATGTACCCCAAAACCTAAAATGCAATAAAATAAATAAATAAAATAATAACACAAATCAAAAACAATATAACAACTATTTACACATGGCATTAGGTATTATTAATAATCTAGAGATGACGTCAAATATACGGGAGGATGTACATAGGTTGTATGCAAACATTGTGCCATTTTCTACTAGGGACTTGAGCATCCCATGATTTTGGTATCCTCTGGGGTCTTAGAACAAATTCCCTCATGACTGTACCTTGATTTAAAGAAACGAGTGTAGAAAATAGCTTATGAGAAGTGAAGCCGGGATTTGAAATAAATTTAGCAAATTCTGAAAAAAAATATATGTTTAAAAATGAATATTAAAGAGCAATAAAGTGAGACCACGTCAAATAAATAAATAAGGATAATAAAGGAAATACAGCTATTTGAAAAAGATTATTTGAAATAACACATAGGCTTCCATAGTCATGTTTAGAAAAACATTCTAACTAAAGTCAGACTTTTTATTAATTACCTCAGAATTCTTAATTACAAAATCTAACATGAAGGAATAAAAATCATTTTTATTTTCCTTTCTTTAAAAAGTATGCAAAGTTAGTTCGTCCTACAATTTTCAGTCATTATCTTATCTTAATAAATGAGTATGACATTTGCCAGCCCCCAACTCTCCTCTTTAATTTGCTCGATGTCTAATGGCGGCATTCAACCATGACAAAGCCAAATTACTAAAGTTCTCACCTTCAAGCTTTAGAAAGAGCTATTCTTGATAGGTGAACCAGGTACTCATGCAACTGATGTGCTGAACTCTCTTGGTGGCACCACAAAATATATTTCTGTTTCTCTCTTCATTAGAAATCAAAACTGAAGGCTTATACAAATTTAAGTTGAATTAAAAATATTCAACAGAATCCCAGCACTTTGGGAGGCAGATCACTTGAGGTCAGGAGTTCAAGACCAGCCTGGACAACATGGCAAAGCCTCGTCTCTACTGAAAATACAAAAATTAGCAGGGTATGGTGGTGCAGGCCTGTGGTCCCAGCCACTTGGGAGGCTGAGGCAGGAGAATCACGAACCCAGGAGGCGGAGGTTGCGGTGGGCCAAGACTGCGCCACTGCACTCCAGTGTGGGTGATAAAGCAAGAAAGACTCTGTCTCAAAAAAAAATTCAACAGGATGTATCTTCAAACTTCAACTGTGCCATTTTTGAAATTAAAAAAAAATTAAAAACTGGGACTACATATTTTTCCTATTTGCATGTTCAAGAATAAAACTATATTTTATACTCTAAAATTACAATACTTTAATGGCATGATGAAACCACTAACAGATATGGCTTTTCAATGGATAGTCACTTTCATGCTTTATTATAATACTTAAGAGATCACACAATATACCTAAAAATAAACCCACATCTCCAATTTATTATGGTATAAGTATTACCAAAATTAAATTTGAACACCACTTTGAAGGTGTAATATTGTAAAACTCTGCACTACAAAGGATTAACTGAAACCAACTCGCTCAGATAAGATCACTTTGACCTCTGTTCTTCTTCACTCTAGACATTTTCATTACAGAACAAAACAGTCACAAGTTTGTTAATCCTAAATGACAAGGATTTTGCCAAGATAAAGTACTTCAAAACATACTGGCTGGTCTTCAGACCAATGATCTGATATCAATTCAAATGCAAGTAACTTTGGGTTTCAAATACAGGGGAGATGTTTTTCCTAAGAATGAAAGAGAGTAACTCAGCTTTTCATTCAGAGCAATAAAGTCTGAGAAGCAACTTATCATTTTGGTAAAAACAGCAAAAGCCTAATCACTCAACTTCTATTCTGGAGTATAAAATAGTTTTCACACTTTTAGTTCACATGAAAAGTTCCACTGATTTTCTAGTTGCTAAATTTAGTGCTGAATTTGTCCTTTTATATTTTGGCCACCTCCTTTTCGAAACTCTTTTCTTTCACAGATCCCAAACCACCTGAGATCACAACTCCTGAGTCACCTTAGAGGACTCTTTCTTTTCATGTCTTTCTAAAAATCCTTCTCAGTTTATTTTGAAAAACAAAAAGCAAAATAAACAAACAAAAGCCTACAGCCAAGTTTCCCATTTGAAGAACACTGCTCTCATAAATCAGGGGATTCTTATCAGGAAGAGAAAGCAGCCAGAGAAGGGCTCAAAAAGAGAGTGATACTAGAACAGCCCCAGGCAGAAACTGCAGGGGAAATCTGAAATCAACTGCTCCTAACCAAAAACAGGCACATCCATCAAGCATGAACCAGCAGCAGGAATCTCCTTTGCATCTAGAGTCACAATGATCTAATTCCCAGCTCTAGGTTCCTCATTAGTCTATTTGCAATGGTGGCTGTTAAATTCTGGGAAGTCAGCACTGACTCTTCCATCTATAATATCTTCCATTAAAGGCCAAAATCAAATGATCTCCCCACTCCAAATCTCCATCTCAGGTCTACGTATCACCATTATTGCAGTCTGCTGGAGATACTGTGAGCACCTCCAATGTACTGAACACAGCAAGCAAGATTTACAAAAAGAAGGCAGCACAGTTTTCCTTTCAAAGAACCTTTAATATAATTATATTTATTTATATACTTCTTTTATTTATCCTACCAGACAGAGAAGATATGAAGTCTTAATTATCCTTATTTTTCCACATGGTGCTGTGAATAGAGTCAATACAAATGTGTTGAACGGAAATTTATTAAACTGGCTCTTTCTGACTTGAAAGAGCCAAGTAAGAATCCCACTGCTTTGTTTTGGTCCTATTTGTCCACTTTTTCAATATGCCACAGAAATAAAAGGAATGACAAGTCAAACCAATTTTCCCCCACTTCTTTCCTGCGAACAAATAATAAAAATTATAGTAATATAATACTAAACATCACAGTGATATAGAGAATGAGGGAGAGAGTTTAGTCCCAGAAGAAGGCCCTCCTAGCCAACTACAATACCAATCTCTAGAAAAACCCCCTACCAAAGTGACAAATTCAAAACAGCAATACCATGATACTTAAGAGGAAGAATGGTTCACATTTAAAATTTATGACAGCACAATGGCACTCCAGAATTTTATGTTCAGTGTACTGAATAGAAAGCAGCTGTTAGGCAAAGAATGATTACATGACTTCAATATGGGAGAATTAATCACATTTTCTTATACTCAGGATTCTGCTGTCATTTAAAAATAAAGATGGAAAGGACTATAATGTCAATATTTTTTTAAAAACAACATCAAAATGAGCACCTAAACTAGTATCCATCTAAAAAAAATGTAAAATTACTTAGGTACCTAAGATAGTAAGATTTTAAAAGCTTATTTACACTAAAAATTTTTAAGAAGCATCCATTCTATATTAATATAATTAGCAGAATATCAAAGATGCCTCCAAAACCAATATGTATTTTTTAATTGTTAAAAAAAAATTTAATACTCGCAAGTCTACTGGCCTAAAGTCTTCTCACGGGCTTTTCATTTCGCAGAACAGTCTAAAATTCTAGCAAAACAATGCATTTATCAAAAAACATTATCACATCATGCCATGGATGGGAAAACAGAAATATAAAATACACGCAGACAAGAAAATAAAAGCAGGCACTTGGATTATCATACTCCTCCAACAAAGGTATAGTGAACTGGACGTTTACCACAAAAGAGAACAGAAAAATCAAAAACTCCAATAAATTAAACACATCAGAATTGAATAGTTGCCTGAAAATGAATGACCCTGAAAATACTATCCTTACTTCCTCTGTTTACCAAGTAGAAAGTTTCAGGGTTCTATTATGTTTCTCATACTCTGTGTCTACTGTGGTCAATCAAAAAACTCTACTGAAGTTGCTGGGCTTTGAAATTACATTTAGAAAAAACCAACCTGGACTATGGAATAGGTATTTACCAAAGAAATGTTCCCAAGGACAATAACAAGGTTTTGGAAAAGAGGAAGCCACTAGTTGAGACACTGCCTTCATGGCCAACAGACTTTAGTAGCCTATTCCATAGCACTCTTCTTATGAATTCTCATTTAGAAAGGCAGATCCCACCCAATTATAGAAATATAAGTGCAAATACGCCCTAAGAATCTGGTGAAATCTATTTAAGAAATGATCTGTCTCAGAAAAAAAAAAAAGAAATGATTTGTCTCTGCAAAAGAAAAAAGAAAAAGATTTAACTGAGTGCAAATGTGCCTTACTTTATGGAATACTAGACACTACATGAGGAAATCCAGGTTTTAAGACAGACCAATGAGCTTGCCAAAATAAATCTTCTTCCACAAATAGATTCATCATAGAGCCCAGTTAAATTCTAAATTTTTCCTAATTAACATAACATGGTATATTATTTATAAAAATTATAAGCAATGTTTTCAGAAAAAAAATTTGCTGTACAATACGGCACTTAATTCTATGTTTATCATTTTGCTATAATTAGAAGTAATTAGTAACTTGGCAGCTCCAATGAACAAGATCTGCTTTTTTCAAAAACCATTAAGCCTTTGATTCTTCATAGAGGACAAGAGCAATGGGAGGCAAATCTACCTGAAAAGAGAGAATGGCATGAATGGACTGGGAGAAAAGAGTTCCAAAACGTCTGGACAAGAGACACTGACCTTCATTTTCAGCAGCCATTCAATCCTGATGGACTGCAGCTTTTAGCTCTTCCCTTTAGTGATGTAATGGCACCTAAGTGGAGGAGCAAAATAATGGAAGTTCCTGCCCTTTTTCTTACCCACTTATATTTTACACTTCTGTTTCCTCATTCCTGTCATAATGGGACATGTCTAAGAGAGTTGTGAAAGGTTTCCTAGAAAAAGGAACATGCTAAATGAAATATGCCATGCAGAAATGAAGAAACTATACCAGCAAAGGGTGGAAGAAGAAAAGGAATCCTGAGCTTTCGGGGAAAGGACAAACAGTAAGGCTTTTTATTTTTTTCCCTGAGATGGAATCTCGCTCTGTCACCAAGACTGCAGTGCAGTGGCGCGATCTTGGCTCACTGCAACCTCTGCCTCCCAGGTTCAAGCAATTCTCCTGCGTCAGCCTCCTGAATAGCTGGGATTACAGGTGTGCGCCACCACGTCCAGCTAATTTTTACATTTTCCATAGAGACAGGGTTTCACCAAGTTGGACAGGCTCGTCTCGAACTCCTGATCTCGTGATACACCTACCTTGGCCCTGCAAAGTGCTAGGATTATAGGCATGAGCCACCATGTCTGGCCTAACAGTAAAAGGCTTTAAAGAGCCTACTCAGCTAATACTGATGACTACTAGTAAATATGTGACCTATCGAATTATCACACTCACTGAGAGTTCTATATTATTTTGTAATTGAAAACATGAGTTGTTTTCAAAACAACCTCTGCCTCCCGGGTTCAAGCAATTCTCCCACCTCAGCCTCCCAAGTAGCTGGGATTAAAAGCATGCACCACCATGCCCAGCTAATTTTTTGTATTTTCAGTAAAGACGGGGTTTCTCCATGTTGGTCAGGCTGGTCTCGAACTTCCAACCTCAGGTGATCTGCCTGCCCTGGCCTCCCAAAGTGCTGGAATTACAGGCATGAGCCACTGCACCCAGCTAAAATAGTTTTTTTAAAGAAGCAGCTACCACAGAGACCATAAGTATCACTCCCTTTACAAACCGCAAATTCTTTTGTCTCCTGCCTGGAAAGCCTAAATATTTACAATGTGAGATTTTATAGAAAAACTTCCTTGTAACTTGGAATAATTAACATAATTATTCATCACTTCCTGAAGAACTTAGTATAATAGACGTCTGTATGAGACTGAGCTATCAACTAACTTACTAGATTTCCTGACTTCTACTATGATATTAATGTTTCTTTCTGCAAGTCTCATATATTTCTATTATGTATTAATTTTTAAAAATATGTATCTGGGCCAGCTGTAGTGGCTCATGTCTGTAATCCTAGCCCTGTGGGAGGCCAAGGTAGGATGATCATTTGAGCCTAGGCCTTCTAGATCAACCTAGGCAACAGAGCAAAATCCTATCTTTACAAAAGTAAAACAAAATAATAGCAAGGCATGATGCCATGCACTTGTAGTCCCAGTTGGGCAGGAGAACCACTTAAGCCTAAAAGTTCGAGGCTGCAGTGAGCTAAGATCACACAACTGCACTCCAGCCTGGATGACGGAGCAAGATCCTGTTTTTAAAAATAATTTTTTAATGAAATGAAATAAATAAAAACATTTATCAAAATATGTTCCACAAAACAGAAAAGGGATACCGTTTTCTCACATTCCTTCAATCAGTCAAAAATTAAAGACTACTGCATACAATGAAGGTTGCTAGGAATTCAAAATAAGTAAGATGTAATTCCTGGCTCCAGGTAATCACATTCTAGTAGAGAGACACAGTACTCCAGTAGAGATTGCTGCCACTAAAGGAAAAGCCAAAGCAATGACAATAACCTTTGCCATTTCATAACGTTATACAGACACTTAAAAAATATCACCTCCATCTGCATTGATGGCAAATTATACACTCGAATAGATAAAGCAACAAGGCTTGGCGAACACATTTATCCATCAGTACTTTTAACCAAAGCATCAGCCCTTACATAGCAATTAACCTTGACCAACACAGGTATAAATAAAAATGCTGATTAAGAACTTACTAATCATACTTCCCAACTTCAAAAGTTTAGCTGGCATCTGGTTTTTAACTACGATAAACATACACCAACTCATCATAGGTTATTAACACATAATTGAAAAGAAATACTTAACCAAATGGCTACAAATGAAGAACATGATAAATAATCATCATTAAAAATCCAAACAATGGACTTGTTTTAAAAGCCCAAGTGTCCTACAAACATCACTTTATTTGAAGGTAGATAAATATTTTTGAGAATAATTGTCTCCTGAATCTACTTAAAGATTCAATCTGTTGTAATAAAGACAAAACATATAAATCATAGAAGCATGACACCATTTTGTAATTAGAATGCCAGGATCTGCATGCAGTTAAATATCTTAGCAGTCCGCCTGCTTTACTTAAAACCAGAAGAGAAGAATAATCCCAATAACTAAGTATTCTAGCAGCTGCTATGAGCAGACTAGAGAGATGTGGCATGTAGCAGTTACAGCCACACGTATAGACACAATCACCCCAGTGACTGGAGGTTAGCAATCCTGGTGTGTCTGCTCGATTTTAGTGTTAAATATTTAATGGCATATTTTTCGTTAATGGAATGCAGGCACATCTGATCAGTCACTGGGATCATTTAGTAATGCAGTCAAAGTTATCGTACTGCCATTTCACATCAACTTTGTAATTAGATAATCCATCACTTTATTAATTCAAAAGACTGCTTTCTTGACTACTTTATAGCAGGCTACAGTAGTGAAACCCAACAGAGCTCATCAACAAAAAAGGCTCTAAAATTTGGTCCTACATGAACTTGAAACCCTCAAGTGACAAACATATACACTCCTGACCTTTCAAAACAAGAGGTAATAATCTTCCCACAAATTAGCCCACCAACAACAATGAAGTAACAGAGCAGCAGTGTATCCAGATGAAATGTTTAGCAGAACTGAAAATTTAAGATTAAAAACTGAATATAACATGATCAACTTGGTTCTTGCTTTTTATACTGTTCACCAGAGAATGAAAAAGACACACAAAGAAGTAAGTTAGTAATTTTCCCTCCATGCTGATTTATATACTTCACTAAAATTACGAGGGAGGTTATGGCAGAATATTGCCTCAATTATTTATGATCACTCTAAATGTAAAGTTACACACTAGCCAAATGCAAGTTTGATATTATAGTCAAGATAAATATATATGCACATTTATCTTGTATATTGATATATATATCTTGACTATAATATCCTGATTTTCTCTTGCCTTATTTCTAACATACCACAAAATATAAAATCACGATTTCTTATCACATTATGAATTAGTAAGATTCTTGCTTTAACACCATCTCCACTGCTTCTCCAATTAAAACCAAAGAATTCTTCAATTACAAAAAATTTACTCAGAATGAAACTGTAAAATTTAAATATCGTAGCACCAAAAATACCTTCTAAAATACTCACTTTCAAATCTATGCAACCAATACATATTGCAAAACCAGCTGCAGCTTAATATAATTATAAATTAGATTTTGGAAAAGCAAGCTCTGGAGTTCACATATGTGCCCTAAAGAACAAAAATAACATGCTACCAGGAGAATTATTAATTTGTTTGAAAGAAAATAGGCAGGAACATCTTCTCAAACAGATGTGGAATTTCTAATCAAATTCTGTGGCAGTTGCACAACATTATAAAGTTCAACAGTACTGTGCAGAGCTCTGGAAATGCTAACAATGACATATGTTTTGTGGTCAGGAAGGTCACTTTTATTCTTGTTGATGCCAATTTAATGTCTGTTTTTGAAACATTCTATACAACTAGCCTGTTTTCTATTTTATTGTTCAGATTTTAAGACATTTCTCATTAGGCTGTCAAATACATTTTTAGAGAAGAAAGTTATAAGCCCAGAAAAAAATTATGTATTTTTCTAGAACCCTGTACAATAATCCCTTTAAAAGTATTTTATGTACATAAAAAATAATCTCGAAACAAAGTCTACTGAAATTAAGTTTAGACTATTCATAACCATTGCCAATAATTATCAATGGACATTTGGAGGGATAGAATAAGAAATACAATACAGTACATTCCATGTCGTTTCAATTAATTAAAACATGAACAACTAAAGGACTCTTAATTCCATCCTTTCAAGATGCATGTGTGAGAGAGATTTCATTCATCACAGGAAGCCTACTTTTACATTTCCAATGTGAAATCCCAAGAAACTACTTTGATATCATGGAGTTGCTATGAATGATGGCAACAGTAAATGATTTCTGTCCACAATGGCAACAACTGAAACCAAGACAGTTACTAGGGAAAAGACACTATTGCCTGTTTGCAAAATTTCTTCTCAACAAAACAGGTAATTCTCAGTATCTCAAGAGATGTCAGTACTGGTCACAACTGTGAGCAACTGTCTGAGACTCTGGTTTACAATCAGTTGCTGACCGCACCCCTGGCGAGAAGACAGCACAGGGAGACATAAAACACTGAAGTTCTGTATTCTAACACAAAGAAAGCTGGGAGGTGGGAGCAACAGTAGTAGAAATTAATGTGTCAGACACTCTACTAAGTCCTTAGGGTTGATTCTTTACTGTAATTACTAAATATAACTGAAATCTGTATTCCACAGGTAACAACTTCCTTTGCAAACCTTCTCCAGAGGAGGTCGATATATTTTCCCTCAGGAGGTTGGAGGAATCAACACCCCCTCACTCCCCAGCAGCATTTCTAGACCACTGTGTATCACTGTTTCCCAACACCATGCTCACTTTTGAAATTTATCTAAGTTTCTACTTACGATATGAGGTCCTCCTTGATACCTACCCCTAGAAAAATGCCTCCGTCCTATGCCTCATGTTACTCAGATTTTACAGCCAGGCAACAAATTCGTAAGTGGACAGGATGTATTTACACAGAAACTCCACACTCTAAACCCAATTGCTATTAGTGTGTTGTGTGAGTGGAGAGTCAGAGACTAACACTGTTGCTAAGAAGTGGGGTGAAAAGGAGGAACATCTGGAAACATGACCCAGAAAATGACTATATAACAAAAGGTCTCAAGTAATAGAAGAAATTTTTCCAAGTAAAATTAAGGCTTACACAGTAGATGCACATTCAGCACGGAGAACATGTTCCAACAGGAAAGACACACTATTTTTCCACCAGAAACTCCAATGTTCACAATATAAACAGCCAACTTTGCAGGTATTAATCACAGGTTTCCATTAGAAAACGCCATCAATTCAGCAGACTATAAAATATGCTCTCAGGATTAAGACCTTTCTCATCTTCCCCAGACCTCTTTCCTTTCAGGGAAAGTGCAAGTTTGATAAAGATATGCATCCCTTCAAGTAAGACTTTTGACATGCTGATGTTTTTTGCCTTAACAGATAATCTTGTGATTTAGAATTAGCCACATGCTTCTACAACCCTGTATCAAGAGTATTTGTACACACTACACCTGCAAATAAATAAATAAAGGTCTGCTGAATTTACTAAGCAAATTCAGATTCATCTAACAAAAACCTATCAGCAGGGCAAGAGGCTTGATAAGAAAAGACTAATTCTAATGAAGGTTAGACTAATTCTAATGAAGTTTAGACTAATTCTAATAAAGACTGTCTCCAAACAAAGGGAAAGAACATCTGTGTGAAATCTAAGTATTAAAAATGACAATTATAAAACAAGTCTCAAAACTAAGGAAACCAGCTAACAGAAACATGAAGTTTCACTCTACTAGTCCCTCTATTTTTGAGTATGCTTGAAAATGTCTGTAATGCAAAAATAAAAAAAATTATGACATAAGCAAGTTTAGAAAAGCTCTCAGAATTCCATAGGCCTTCAATTACAATAAGATGGGCTAAAACTGGCCGGGTGCAGTGGCTCATGCCTGTAATCCCAACACTTCGGGAGGCCGAGGCGAGCAGATCATCCAGCTCATTTTTGTATTTTTAGTAGAGACGAGGTTTCACCACGTTGGCCATGCTGGTCAGGAGCTCAAGACCAGCATGGCCAACATGGTGAAAACTCGTCTCTACTAAAAGTACAAAAATTAACCCAACATGGTGAAACCCCGTCTCTACTAAAAATACAAAACTTAGACAGGTGTGGTGGCACATGCCTGTAATCCCAGCCACTTGCGAGGCCAAGACCAGAGAACTGCTTGAACCCAGGAGGCGGAGGTTGCAGTGAGCAAATATGGTGTCACTGCACTCCAGCCTGGGCAACAAGAACGAAAACTCCGTCTCCAAACAAAAAAAGATGGGCTAAAACATAAGCTTAGCATGTCTATGATCTGCACAGAACCTGAATGAATGTAAATGAGAAGGACCAAAAGAAAAACATAAAACAAGGTCTTGGTTATGGAGGCCAGGTAAAGCCAGTCTTGTTTACAGCATAAATTGAAAAGTCAGCAGCTGCTTCAGAATGTACAAACTGTCAATCATGTGGGTCAAAATGGCCAGGGAGACCTATGTTAATTTGATCTAAATAATTATAAGCTTGCTTAGCTCAAAGAACACTGAAGTTTATACACTAAACTAAACTATATTATTGGTACAGTTAATGAGACGGCAACAGGAGGCCTAAAGTAAAGACCATCCAGAGCACATCAACACCGGGGAACACCTTGGGGTTGTTGCAGAACAGGGAATACTGCCCTGGTCCCAGGAATGCCTTCTCAACATGCAGACTGTATGAGGGCCTCGTAAAGAGGGCTTATGCAAAGATCTCTGAGAAGGGAGGTGACCTCTGCTCACAAGATCCTGAAGGTCTTTACAAATGGGAGCTGGCAAGGAGATCAGGGCAGAGATCAGGGAATACCCCAGGCTCTGCCTAGGTTCTCGGAATAAGGAGTGATTTTTATTGCTCTATGTACTCAATGCTAGGGAGACAAAAGTCCCTTGATACCTTGCATGTTGGTCAGACAGGGTGGTTCCTCATCCACTATACTTCTGATACCTCAGCCTCCTGATAAAAATCAGTGATAAACTCAGAGTACCAGTTTAGCATGTCTTAGAAAGATCCCAAGTGCTGGTAAATGCTCAGAGCACTAGTTTAGCATGCCTTGAAAGGATCTCAAGTGCTCTCCGTCTGCCTGGCTATCTTACCTACTCCTTTACCCTCCCCCTCCATGCCCATAAGATCAATGAGATTATGCACATAATAAAAGTGTTTGGAGCCCAAAGCTCGGGGCCAATGCAGTTCCCAAGCTTGTCTTGGTCCCCTGGACCCATGCTGTAAATTCTACTCTTGTGTCTCTGTCTTTATTTCCTTTTCTTAATCCCTCGTCACCGCCAGGACTAACGGCACCCACGTACGGGGTTGGGGGCTGATACCCAACACAAACATCTGGTACCCAACAAGTCAGGGATAGTTGCATGCTGACCTGCTTTCCACAACCTACTGAACTGACTTTTGAATTTACATTATGAAGAAGGCTGGCTTTATCTAGCTTCAAAAAACAAAATCCTGTTTTATGTTGCTTTCTGTGGTGCTCATTTCTTCTCTTTGATTAATTACTTTTATACCAGTAAAATGAAGAGAGGAGCAGTAGACTGGGGTACATATCTCTGCCTAGGGCTCTTTACCCTGTTCCTGTGTGCTTGATGTGACCTCCACCATCACATGCCGTCAACGTGATGAGTGCAGTGACTCATCCTTGCAAGGTGCAGGATCCATTTAGGTTAGTTTAGAATAATTTCATGAACAAAGGAGGAGAAGGAGTTGGAGGTCGAGGAAGGAGGGGAGTAATTTCTTTTAAGGACAAATTTATAAGCAGAAAAATACAGATTAAAAACATTAACAAAATTTTCACCAGAAAGTACAGAAGCCATGGGTTATTGGTTGCTTTCCTCTGATTACTAACCTATATTTTAACACAGAACTGACACATCTAAGGCCAAGTATGCCCAAAAGTCTCAAAAATGCACATATTCTACTTTTGTAGCAATAACAAATATTATGTTGGGGGAAGGGGAAGCACAGTATTAAAAATTGGTCCACTTAATCATAGGAACAGAATTTTCCCTCTATATAACATGGAGAGAATTTCATTAAAAAATACATTAAAATCTTCAGAAAGAAAAGAGAACTGGATAGTAATTCACATTTTACATGTAGCAATAGAAAGTATTTTAAGGCCTGGCGCAGTGGAACACATCTGTAATATCAGCACTTTGGGAGCCCAAGGTGGGCAGATCATAAGGTCAGGAGCTCTAGACTAGCCTGGCCAACATGGTGAAACCCCGCCTCTACTAAAAATACAAAAATTAGCCGAGCGTGGTGGTGGTCACCTATAGTCCCAGCTACTCAGGAGGCTGAGGCAGGAGAATTGCTTGAACCCAGGAGGCAAAGGTTGCAGAGAGCCAAGATGGCACCACTGCACTCCAACCTGGGCCACAAAAGCAGGACTCCATTTCAAAAAAAAAAAAAAGGAGGAAAACAAAAGAGAAAGTTTATTTTGGCAAGTACTAGAACCCAGAAAAAAAATAAAGTTTTGAAAAAGAAAGTATTTTAAAATATCTTTCATGGATATTAATAACATCAGTAATTATCACTGGAACATTTTCCAACAACAGAAATAATTACCATAGAATAGCCACAAACTTAACAATAGGAATAAGGTAATAATCATCATAAGGTATATTTTTATCCTTCAGTAGGTATTCGTTTTTATAGTGTTTAACAGGAAATACATCTTGTGTACTGTACACAATACTACTATAGGTTATGATTTTCAGAAGCATATGAAATAAATATATGAGAAAGTTTTCAGATACATTGTAAGTAACCACTAAATTTTGAAGTCAATTTTAAATTATAGATAAACCAGAATATAACCCTAAGATGACATTAATCAGAAAATCATAAAAACATGCCTTACAGAATAAAAATACATTTGAGAAAAACCAAAGTAAGTCTCCAGTTTATTGGAGAATAATCAAACCAATTACATTTAATGTTTCAGAAAACAGTTAAGTTTTAAAACATGCCTTAAAATATCAGTGGCATAAATATATCTTTAAATGTATGCTTATAAATTACAAAATAAGTGGCAAATTTGTCAAAAGCAAAGTTTTACTTGTTATTGTTATGATCAATATTAAAACAAATGCAAACACACAATATGAAAAAGCAAAAAGAGCAGATCCCTAACAGTGAGGGGAGTGTCTCTGTCATCCCTATACCAGGGTAAATATCAAGAATCAATCATTTCATGCCTATGGGCTCATTAAGAAAAAAAAAATCAATCACTGCACTCTTCCTCCCTAAGCCAAGATAAACTCTCAATCATTTTTTAAAATAATACTTCAGGAAGCCAGGTGTGGTGGTTCATGCCTGTAATCCCTGCACTTTGGGAGGCGGAGGTGGGTGGATCACCTGAGGTCAGGAGTTCAAGACCATGCTGGGCAACAGGACAAAACTCCATCTCGACAAAAAAATACAAAAATTAGCAGGGCATGGTAGCTCACACCTGTAATCTCAGCTTCTCGGAATGCTGAGGCATGAGAATCGCTTGATTCTGGGAGGGAGAGTTTGCAATGAGCCAAGATCACTGCCACTACCCTCAAGCCTGAGTAACAGAGTGAGACTCTGTCTCAGAAGAAAACAAAGAGGCCAGGCAAGGTGGCTCACACCTGTAATCCCAGCATTCTGGGAGGTGGAGGTGGGTGGATCACTTGAGGTCAGGAGTTGCAGACCAGCCTGGCCAACACAGTGAAACCCCGTCTCTACTAAAAATACAAAAATTAGCCAGGAGTGGTGGTGCACATCTGTAATACCAGCTACTTGGGAGGCTGAGGCAGGAGAATTGCTCCAATACAGGAGGCAGAGGTTGCAGTGAGCCAAGGTCACGCCACTGCACTCCAGCCTGGGCGACAGAGTGAGACTCCATCTCAAAAAAAAAAGAAAAGAAAAGGATTCCAATAAATTTTTCATTTGAAAGACAGGCTCTATGCTTAAACAATCACTATAAAACTCAATGAATGCAATACAATGGCAAACAAGTTCATTTGCAAAAAATAATGGGATATGCTATTTTCTTGTGAGAAAAGAAAGCATATTCTATCTTACAAGGGTATACTTTGAAAGTTGACACTGAACATATTCAGGCAATAATATTAATAAGACAGAAAAATTCATACCCTTTGCAATGCACACAATACATTCTCTCATTCTCTATTCACTATGATAAGGGAGTAAATATAAGGCATTAAGGGCCTTGAATTTCCTGTCAAGATTCTCGACATGTTTATAACCAACAACAAAATGAGGAGCAAATGGTTGATTTACAGAATTAGCAAAGACAGCAAACTTAACACTTACTTTTGCAAAGGCTTCAAAAATGTCAAAGGCAGGTGGCAGCTGAGAGGCATCCTGTATTTCTTCTCTCATGAAATGTTGAAATGTCATTACAAGTTGCCTGAGGCCCTCTTTCTTATCTTCAGTCAGTTTATTAATATCTTTTTTAAAGAGAAAATAAATAGTACAATCTAAAAGTGAACTTTTAAAGAATAATTTTCAAGTGTTCAATGCTGGCTGTTAAACCAGGTATTTCCTGCCTTATACTGGATTCTGACAAAGAGCAAATACATACTGTTTTATCTTTTGACAACTAAAAATGATGCATATGTAAACTCTGCCAAATTTTGTCTGCAATGTAAGATCAAACACCTATCAAAACATAAGTGTGCATAAAAAAGCATTATATCCAAAATCAGTAAGGTTGTGTGTTACTAGATTTTCTACATCATTTTGTACAAACATATAAACAATTATAAGTCCTTATTAAGTCAGTAAATTTAAGCAGACTTTTCCATGAAATAATTTACAGCTAGGTCACGACCAAACTAATAAATTGCATCACCTCTAAGTCAAAAAGACAGAAATGAGAACTAAAAAGTTGAGATAAAGTTCAAATAGGTTAAATTTTTCATGTGGATAGTATATCATGAAGAGAACAGGGATCATGCACAGCAATTTCAACTTCAAGTTATCTGAGTTGAATAAACAAGATAAAGGAGCACAGCACAGTGGCTCACACCTGTAATCCCAGCACTTCAGGAGGCCAAGCCATGTAAATCACTTGAGGTCAGCAGTTCGAGACCAGCCTGGCCAACATGGTGAAACCCCGTCTCTACTAAAATTACAAAAATTAGCCAGTCGTGGTGGTGCACGCCTACAATCCCAGCTACTCAGGAGGCTGAGGCAGGAGAATCACTTGAACCTGGGAAGTGGAGGTTGCAGTGAGCCAAGATCACATCACTGTACTCCAGCATGGGCAAAAGGAGAGACTCCGTCTCAAAAAAACAAAGACAAAAACAAGATACGAGATGCTGCAACAACCCAAACAGAAGGAGATGGTTCTAAAACAAAAGAAGAAAAAAAGAAACTTCTAAAGCCAATACTATCCCCTTTAAATAGCATTTTCAATTATACCACGAATGGGGTAGTAAGGTTAAAAGTATACATGTTCATTAATAACATTTCCGAGTATTTCACTAAAGGTCATGTGTATGACACTATTACTAAGTAGGGCTAATATGAAGAGTAAAACCCATGGTAACAAACATTAATTATCTAACAGTAATATAACAAGAAGTTATAAATACTTTGCTGTCTTATAAAACTTGAAAAGATACATCAAGCTGAACTATAGTGTAACTCTGTTGCTTCTGTCTATGTGTATTCTTTAAATTACTTACTCAACAGAATAATTAATCCAATGATTTCTTATATAGTAATTTATTATCATGAGAACTTAGGATCCCACAACTTTATATAAATCTGTACTAGATCATCTTATTTGTCTCCGTCCAGAAGTATTAAACTGTGCAGCAAATATATTCTATGTGCCCTGGCTAGTTTTGAGTTGAAATCACAACCTCACTGAAAAGGATCTGTGCCCATACAAAGGCAAAATAAAGCCTACCTTTGCTTAACACTGAGATATAGGAAGGCTTTTATGTCATCCCAAGAAGGTGGCTACTTACATGGTAGTTTCAGAAAAGAATGATGTCACAGAGACTGAGTCATCTGTAACCTTCTACTTTCCTTAATATCTAAAAGATCCGTAACTCTAAAAGCTCTGGGAATCCCCCTGTGCACTAAATCACTCTTCTCTGACATCAAAAAGAAACCAGAACAGGAAATCAAGAGAGAGAAGAAGGGAAACAGGGAGGAAAAAAAAACAAGAAAAATGATTTCGTCAACTGGACTAATGGTCACACTGCCCCCATCTAATCTGAACATCTCTATGGTGCTTTACTAACTCCTATTTTAGGACAAAGCTACCCTGTAATCAGTGAAATAAACTACTGTGACAGTTGTATATAAAAACAAGTTTTGTTAGGTCTGCAACACATTATAAAGAAACAGAAAAACAAAGTTAAAAATAAACTTGTTTACCAACTCAGCAAATAAATTACAGAAAAAATTTTTAAGATGCTGATAGACAATCACTTACTTGACTCCAGATCATAAAATGAGTAAAGCTTCTCTGATTCTGAAGGTGATCCTTCCATCTGTGAAGGAAAGGGGAAAAACACCAATAACAATTTCAAGTGTTCCAATATATAAACAAATATGTTTGACTACCTTTATATATTTAAATGAAAGTCTATCAAAAAGAACATTTCTATATTTTCTATTCATCACTCATTAGACTGAATTATTTAATCTGCAATGTTAAAATAAAAATCTAACTTGTATCCTCACTCAACAGTTTAATCTCCAAATGCAAAACTCTTGTACAAGAAATTTCCATATTTTTATATTCCTAAAACCCTCTATAAAATTGTATACTGCCCAAAAGAGTCAGTAAACAATAGGAAAAGGTGGGGCATGGTAGCTCACACCTATAATCCCAGTACTTTGTGGGGCAGAGGCAGGCAGACTGCTTGAGCCCAAGAGTTCAAGGCCAGTCTGGGAAACATGACAAAATCCTATACCTAAAAAACATACAAAAATTAGCCAGGCATGATGGCACGCATCTGTAGGCCCAGCTACTAGGCAGGCTGAGGAGGGAGGGTGAGCTATGATCGCACCACTATACTCCAGCCTGGGTAACAGATAGAGTCCCTGTCTCAAAAAAAGAAGGAAAAAAAAGTAAGAACAAATCAGGAGCCTGCAATAATTTAAGAAAGATATTCATGCTAAAGACAGGTAAAAAAATCTGAAAGGCTTCACCACAGCAGAATTTCACAGAATTTACTGTTTTGCCACTTATGAAAAAGGGCCAAAGAAATCACTTCAATGAATTCTATGAAAAAAAGGTAAGTACTCTTACAGTGAATATTACCATCCTCTTTGAAGAGACAAGCAGAAAATGACATGCGTGCCCTGTACATTAGTTCACAACAGCAAAGTTATAAAGGCAATGTAACAGAGATCCCTTCCGTCTCATATCGCAAATACAGAACCTTCTCCATCTTTATTCTCACAGGAAGACAGCAGGCCTTCAAGAGAGACTGTGTATTTCTTCACGGCTACAGATCCCGTGATTGATAGGAAAAGAACACATCTTTTTGTCTTCGGATATTCCCTGGAATAATCTACCTTCTACATTAATATGGGGTTAATTTCAGCCTTAAAGAAGAGTAACACGGGCATACCTCATGTTATCACACTTCAGTTTACAGTGCTTGCAGATATTACACTGAAGGTTTACATCATCAAACAAGTCTATCAATGCCATTTTTCTAACGTGCTCAATTTGTGTCTATGTGTGACATTTTGGAATTCTCACAATATTTCAAACTTTTTGTTATTATTATATCTGTTACTGTGACCTATGATCAGTGATCTTTAATGTTACTATTGTAATTGTTTTGGGGTACCACAAACTATCCATATATAAAACCATAAACTTAATCAATAAATGTTGTGTGTGCTCTCACTGCTCTGTGAACCAGCTATTCCCACTGACTGGCTATTCCCCTATCTCCTCCCTCTCCTCAGGCCTCTATATTCTCTGAGACACGACAATATTGAAATTAGGCCAATTAATAACTTTACAATGGCCTCTATGTGTTCAAGTGAAAGGAAGAGTTGCATATCTCTCATTTTAAATCAAAAGCTAGAAATGGGTATGCTTAGTGAAAAAATATTGAAAGCGATATAGACGATAAGTCAGGCCTCTGGCACCAAACAGCCAAGTGGTCAATACAAGGGAAAGTTCTTAATGAAAATGAAAAGAGCTAATCCCATCAACACATGAATGATAAGAAAGCAAAACAGTCTTATTGCTGATACAGAGAAAGTCTGAGTTGCCTGGACTGAAGATCAAAACAGCCACAATATTCCCTTGAGCCAAAGCCTAATCCAGAGAAAAGTCCTAACTTTCTTCAATTCTATGATGGCTGAGAGAGGTGGGTAAATTGCAGAGGAAAAGTTGGAAGTTAACAGAGGTTGGTTCACAGGGTTTAAGAAAAGAAGCAATCTCCATTACATAAAAGTGCAAGGTAGCAGGGTGCGGTGGCTCATGTCCCTAATCCCAGCGCTCTGGGAGGCCAAGGCAGGCAGTTCACCTGAGGTCAGGAGTTCAAGACCAGCTTGGCCAACATGGTGAAATCTCATCTCTACTAAAAGTACAAAAAATTAGCCGGGCATGTGGTGGGTGCCTGTAGTGCCAGCTATTGGGAGGCTGAGGCAGGAGAATTGCTTGAGCCTGGGAGGCAGAGGCTGCAGTGAGCCAAGATCATACCACTGCACTCCAGCCTGGGCGACAGAGGGAGACTCCATCTCAAAAAATAAATCAATAAATCTAAAGAAGCAAAAGGCAAAGCAGCAAAGTGCTGATGCAGAAGCTGCAGCAAATGATCCAGAAGATCTAACTAAAATAATTGAATTTTGCTACACTAAACAACAGATTTTTAATGTAGACAAAACTGCCTTATATTGGAAGAAGATGTCATTTAGGACTTTCACAGCTAGAGAGAAGTCAATGCCTGGCTTTAAAGAACAAGTTGACTTTTTTTTTAGGGACTAATGCAGCTGGTGACTTTAAGTTGAAGCCAGTGCTCATTTACCATTCCTAAAATGCTAGGGATTTACTAACATCCTTACTAATCGTGGTAAATCTACTCTGCCTACGCTCTACCAATGGAACAACGAAGCGTAGATAACAGCACATCTGTTATAGCATGGTTTACTGAGTATTTTAAGTTCACTGTTGAGATCTACTGCTCAATAAAAAACATTTCTTTTAAAATGTTACTGCTCATTGACAATGCATCTGGTCACCCAATAGCTTTAACACAGGTATTTAAAAACTTTAATGTTTTTTTCATGCCTGCTAGCATGAACTTCATCCTGCAGCCCATGAATCAAGGAATAATTTTGACTTTCAAGTCTTATTTTAAAACTATATTTGACAAGGCTATAGCTGCCACAAATACTGATTCCTCATGGATCTGGACAAAGTAAATTTTAAAAACCTTCTGTAAATAATTCACCATTCTAAATGCCATTAAGAATATTTGTAAATCATGGGAGGTCAAAACATGATGAACATTAACAGCAGTTCAGAAGAAGTTGATTCCAACCTTCATGGATACCTTTGAGGAGTTCAAGACTTCCGTAGACAAAGTAACTGTAGATGTGATGGAAAGAACAAAGGAACTGGAATCAAGAAGAAAACCTAGGAAATATGCTTCTACACATCAGCCTTGGGAAAGAATTTATGACTAAGTCCTCGAAAGCAATTGCAACAAAAACAAAATTGACAAGCAGGACCTAATTAAACTAAAGAGCTCCTGCACAGCAAAAGAAATTTACAACGGAGTAAACAGACAACTTACAGAATCAAAGAAAATATTCGCAAACTATGCATCCAACAAAGGTGTAATATTCAGAATCTATAAGCAACTTAAGCAATTCATCAAGTAAAAAACAAACAACCTCATTAAAAAGTGGACAAAGCGCCACCAGAGGAGCTCACACCTATATAATCCCAGCACTATGGGAGACCAAGGTGGGAGAATTTCTGGAGCCCAGGAGTTCGACACCAGCCTGGGAAACACAATGAAACTTCATCTTTCCAAAAGAAAAGAAAAAACACAAAAACTAGCTGGGTGTGGTGGTGTGCACCTGTGGTCCCAGCTACTCGAGAAGCTGAGGTAGGAGACTTGCTTGAGCCTCACAGGTTGAGGTTGCAGTGAGCAACGATTATGCCACTACACTCCAGCCTGGGGCAACAGAGTGAGACCCTGTCTCAAAAAGTAAAAATAAAAAGTGGGCAAAGGACAAGTACACTTGTCAAACAACGATATACAAGTGGCCAAAAACCATAGGAAAAATGCTCTGTGTTACTAATCATCAGAGAAATGTAAATCAAAACCATAATGAGATACCATCTCATACCAGTCAGAGTGGCTATAAATAAAAAGTCAAAAATAACACATGCTGGCGAGGGAAGAAAAGGGAACACTTACCTACTGTTGGTGGGAATGCAATCTAGTTCAGCCACTGTGGAAAGCAGTTTGGAGATTTCTCAAAGAACTTAAAACAGAGTTACCATTCAACCCAGCAATCCCACTATTGGGTATATACTCAAAGGAAATAAATTGTTCTACCAAAAATATACATGTACTCAAAGGTTCACTGCAGTGCTATTCACAATAGCAAAGGCATGGAATCAATCAAGGTGCCCACCAACAGTAAAATGGACAGAGAAAATGTGATATTTAAACATTATGAAATACTACACAACCATTAAAAAGAGTGAAATCATGTATTTTTGAGCAACATGAATGCAGCTGGAGGGCATTATCCTATGTGAATTAACACAGAAACAGAAAACCAAATACCCCAGGTTTTCACTTATAACTGAGAGCTAAATATTGGGTGGACATGGACACAAGGATGGAAATAACAGACACCGGGAAATACAAGGGGCAGGTAAGAAGCAGGGAGAGGGGTAAGGATGAAAAACTAGCTACTACTGAGTACCATGCTAACTCAGTGATGGGATTCATCATACCCCAAACCTTAGTACCATGCAATATACTCATGTAACAAATATGCACATGTACCCCCAAATCTAAAATAAAAGCTGAAACTTTTTTTTAAAAAGAGAACTAAAATTAGAAGTAGAGCTTGAAGTGACTGATTTACTGCATTCTCATAACAAAATAACAAAACTTCAAAAGATGAGGAGTTGCTTCTTATGAATAAACAAAGAAAGTATTTTCTTGAGAGGAACCTTCTCCTAGTGAAGATGCTGTGAGGCATCACAGGTTACAGTGAAATCATTTGTGAAAGGAAGAGGCAATCGATGCAGCAAATTCTACTGTTGCCTTATTTTAAGGTATTGCCACAGCCACCCCAAACTTTTGCAACCACCACCTTGATCAGTCAGCAGTCATCGATATCCAGCAGCAAAAGAGTATGATGCACTAAAGGCTCCAATGATCCTTAGCACTTTTAGAAAGGTACTTTTTAATTAAGATATGTACATTGTTTTGGTTGGCATAATGCTATTGCACACTTAATAGACTACAGTGTAATGTAAACATAACTTTTATGTTTACTGGGAAGCCAAAAATTTTGTGAGACTCACTTTATTACAAAAATTTGTGACACTCATTTTATTGCAATATTTGCTTTATTGTGGTGGTCTGAAACTGAACCTGCAATATATCTGAAGTATACCCGAAAATGCAACTGCATATGCTTATTTAATTAAAACCCAGGCATATTTCATGAGTTTTATACTCACAAGTTTGAAGACAACTCTGCCAAGAAGTCGAACGGAGTCTGGAGGATATCTGGGTTTGCAGCTTTTAAGGCATTTGCATTCCTGCCTGTGGTCCGGCCAAGCTTTTTTCTATTAAGACAAGAGAAGGGAGAAGATACGTGACCTAAAATTTAACTTTCATTTATACTGGTTTTGAGCATCAAGAGTCATCAACATTGAATTTTAATAGTCTAAATATAACTGCACAATAGAAAATAAAACCAACATTCTAAATCTGAAAATAATCCAGGATGAGTCTCTGCCAAGTATGTGATTACTATGCAAGGACATAAAAGCTTCAGCTTCACCTCTGTGCTTTAATTTGTCCCCTGGTTATCACCTGGCTGGTGGAGTCCAAAGAAAGAGCCATTATAGCTTACTTAATAATGTATAAGATGGTCTTTTAACTGATTAAACAGGATTCAATAATAGTCATTTTGAATACAAAAAGAAAATGTCATTCCAAATTAGAAAATAAAATACATGGTTCAGAAGATTCAAAAGAGGGATGACAGCCTTCTGAATTTCTATGCTGCTACAGAAATATCAGGAGGGCTAACTTACCCCCAAATACAAAACCTTCTTGTTTTTAAAAGAAACATAAAAAGAGTTATTAGCTAAAACCATTAAATGTCCAGTTTGTCCTGGATGTGTCTAAGTTTGTATCTATGTCCTGGCTTAAATACTAATAGTGCCCCTTTCACTCTGAGAAGTTCTGGTTTCAATGACAAATTATATGGTCACCTATGCCATGACCCTAGCCATGTGCTGGTGCGGCTGAAGAGACCATTGAGTCAGTTGTCAATCTAAGGATGAATGGACTAAAGGGAAGGACACTATCCCTGAGCCTTGGATCAGAAAGGCCACAGCTCCTTTCACATGGAATCACTTTTAAATGGAAATAAAATCCAGAGCATCTAATATTTAGCCCTGGTGAATAGGAGGAGCCTCAATCAAATGTCTCATGTTATATTCTGAAAATTGGAACTTCCATTACTAAAATGCCTGATACCCCATTCGTTCTTATTTCAAAAAATTGTAGATGTGCTTCCCACCCTCTGGGTCTATAAAATCCTCCTTATAGGGACTGCTCTCATTTCCACTTGCAGCAGAAATGTACAGCACAAGCAAAAATTTCAAAAGAGCTGCAGCTACTTCAAAACTATGACTCAGATTCAAAGTCAAGCCAACATTTTCCTCAGAAAGACTATCCATGTCAACCTGCTGGGTGACAGCTTGGTCTGTCTTCTATTTCTTAGTAATCCATGTGGTGGAAACACTGTTTATAACAGGTATATCACTCCTTCCATCAACTCTACTCACAGCTGCCTCACTTCCACTGTGGTAACCACCCTCTCAATGTGCTGTTCGTAACTTTTGTTTTAGTATACATACACTTCACTCACTTCTAAACAAGACTGAGCTGATTCAAAGTAAAGATGTGTATGAAATAAGACTGTAAAACCAGAAACAGAAAATACTAAAATTATGGAGGGGGTTGTTAAGAGGGAAGCACACTAGCATTTATTTAGCATTCTACAAAGTACTAGACACACAGCTAAGCAAATAACAAAGCATGTTTCATTTGATTTTTATAATAATCCAAATGGTAGGTATTATCCTTCTATTAAAGATAAAGAAAGTAAGGCTCAAAAGCTGATATCTACCTATAAAACTGCCTAAACATAAATAGGGAGAGTAAAAATTCTTAGCATGCTAAAACTGAGAGCTGAATAATTTGTGCATTACATTCATTTGAATGTTTGTACATTTATTTGAGTTGCCTTACAAGCAAGGCAAAAAAGAAGGCATAATGGTTTATATAATTCTCAATTGACAGAAAGGAAAAACATATAGTTTTATCAAGTATTAAATCACAGGAGGGATTTATTCCAGGAACGCTAATCAACATACTGAACAATGTCCTTTATAACAGTTCACAACTATAATGGCCTTTCATATGACTTCTATATCAGTACTCACTGAAAGGCAGAATATTAAAATATAACTCAGTGAAGGAAAATGCTTCTGTTGCTCAGGGGGCTAGTCCTGGACTAGCAATTAGCAATTACCAGTGTGTGTAAGGTGCCTAAAATATATATGGTACAACTGTCAAATAAGTTTGAAAAACACAATTATCATGTTGACCCTAGAGATTCAAAATATACTTAGTATCCTAAAAGTTCTAAAAATCTATGCATTAAAGAAATGTGTACAAATTATTTAACACAGTTTCTCATGCTTGTTATTGCCACCTGTTGGGAAACTGGGTTGGTATTCACTGACTCAGAAATACATACATATATATATATATGTTATTTTTTTCGCCTGGTCTTTGAATACGAGTGGGTTCAGCTAAAAAATTTACATTCATTTGCACTCTCAAGAAACAAGAACACTGAGTTTTTTGGTTTTGTACTGGTATAAGGGAGATCCATAATTCGGCGGAAGTTTTCATTTAATTTTCAAAGTTGAGAAACCTGGCAGATGCTCTCAATGGACAGACCGTGCAGGCACGAACGGATAACACAGTGCCAGTTGGTCTATCAGAAAGCACCTTTGGCTCTGTTCAAATGCCTTAGTGTTCAGCTGAACAGGGCTCAAACTCAGCAAAACAAGGCAGGGATCATTTGAGGCAAAAGGCCCTAAGAGCAGATTTTATTCATTGCTCATTTTAATTACAAGAGATCATCCATAACCTCTCTGTTAAAACCTAAAGATTTGAGCAGCTCAGCCTCCTGATAGCTTACCAGGGTGAGATAACTACAAAATGTACACCAGATAATAAACAACTGATTAGTTAGATGACAGTATTTGGAATTAAACATCCAAATTTTGGAGAATTCCTGTTAAAACAACTCTAGGTCCTTAACATAATTGATATTGAGCTCTTACTTCTCAACAATAACTAGAAATTAGACAAAATGTTTCTTAAACTTATTCTTAGATCACTGCCTGAAAACATACTTACCCTCTCATTTGCTTCAGCAAAAAAAAAATGTTCATTATTTCTATCTAAAAACCAAATCAGATCATTTAGGTATAAATAAAGAAAGCAATCATACCACTTAAAATTGGTCTGTAATATAATACCAAGTATCAGTCCATCCCATTTCTTTTTTAAAAGGTTAATTGCTAAAATTTATCATTTAGCTTCACCTATCACATCTTACCCTAAGGGTTACAAATATAAGCATACCACAGAAAAGGCTTACAAAGAAATCTTTTATGCAGCTCCATTTGACTTTGAAGCAAAACATGACAATCATACAAAAACAAAAGGCATTATCTTCACTCAGCAAATTAACCTTGTTCAAGACCTCAATGACACATTTGTCATATATATTTGCCATCTTCTCAAATGACAACCTTCTTGATTTACATTTGTTCCTATTTTCTTACATTACTTCCAACACAGGATATAATTAAGATTTTGCTCATAATATTGGCTGTAGTACTTTCTGTTGTCATAGCTGAAAATTAACCATGATGTACAATAAGCATTAATTGGCCTGAGAGACAAAGGAAATTAAAATATTACATTAAGAAGCAAAAACAAAAGGAGACAAGAGTTTGATGCTGGAAAAAAAGGAAATGACATCTATAACACAATTCTTTCAATGCACGCATGACTCAAAAAACAACTTCAGAATCCATACATTTCCATAACGTATTTTATAGTATTTATAACAGTTCACAACATAGACTGTTAACCACACCAGTAGTTCTCAGTGGGAGCAACACCTATCTTGAGGGTTGTTTAAGAAATTTATGGGGGTATTTTTATTTGTCACAATGTTTATGGAACTTTACAGGCACTTAATGAGCAGGAACCAGAGGAGTTAGACATTCTATGTAGGACAGTTCTACAAAATGAAAAATTACCCAAATCCAATGCAACTTTTAAGTGTCCTACCAAATTCTATGAAGGCGGAAAACTTGCTTATAATTATCTGAGCCTAGAAAAATCTCCTTTTATATTTAAAAACAAAGAACTTGTTTTTACATAATCCTAACGGCACTGAATACTGTAGGTAAATCAAGGGAAGACTGTATTTTAAAAACTTTATCTAAATTAGTCAATTAAAGTCATATCACTGAAGGCAACACCAGAGTATCTGAGTTACCAATACAACACACCTTCTGACCTGCATTTGTACTTCCCTTCTCACAGTGACCCTATGTATAGATGCAAACATGTGACTAATGATGTCTTCTAGTCTAACTATACCTCAGCATTTATGTACTAAAATACATATTATTTTATCACAGGTTTTAATCTTTTTCCTTATGTTCCAATAATGGCATTAGATTAATATTTTGAAAATATGTAACTAGGTATATTGCATTACCTGTGTAATTTCATTTCAAAATAGTAGAAAGGGCAATAAACGTATTTCTCATAAAAATGGGGAGTTGGGTCTGAAAAGAGCTGAAAAGCCCAGATCTAGAACAATGCTACACAGTTATACATGTCACACACATACACAAGAATATATTTTTAAATAGATAGCCTAAGACCCACCCTAGGGATTCTGACAGTACCTGTGATATAGAATCAAGTGTCTCACTGCAGGACTGCTATGGTTTAAATGTGTACCTCAAAGTTCATGTGCTGGAAATTTAATCCCCAATGCAACATGTTGAGAGGCAGGGTCTTTCAGTACCACAGCGCTCATGAATAGATTAATGTCAATACTGCAACAATAGGTTTGTTATAAAAGCAAGTCCGGCCCTCTCTTAGGAGCGCTCTCCCATCCCGTGATGCCTTCTGCCACCATGTTATAAAGCAGCAAGAGGACCCTTACCAGATGTAATCCCTCAATCTTGGACTTCCTGGCCTCCAGAAACACTAGCCAAATAAACTTCTATTGTTTATAAATTACTCAGTCTGTGGGACTCTGTTATAGCAGCACAAAAACAGATCAAGTTGACAAGGCCATTCATGTGTAGCTAAAGATGAAAAACCACTGAGCTAAACTAAATTACAAAGGAGGTCATTACGTATATTAAATAGATGAAACAAAATACATTCTATAATTATCACTGAACTATTGCTCTATAGAAACAAATATTTTATAATATTAAGGTGGAAAAAGTGTTTCTAAACAAAACATAAAATGTAAAAACCATAAGGGAAAAGATATATATATATGAAATTACATAACAATAAGAAATTTTTCACATCGGGGGAAGAAAACCAGAAACAAGATTTAAAGGTAATAAACCATTTTTAAAAATCTAAAATATATATAGACACAATGTTAAATGTCTCCAGTATACAAAAGGTCTTACAAATAACTTTTGAGTATTTCAAAAAATATAAATAAAGGTAAAGGGCATGAATAGGAAATTCATGACTAAAAAAGAAAAGTCAATAGACAAGTAATACAAACCATACCAGTGCTCAAAGAAATAATAACAGAAACTAGATAACACAGGCATCCCATTAATTTAGGAAAGATGAATAAAACTGACAGCATTAGAAGCATCTAGGATTTGGGGAAATGGGCATTTTCTAGCCTTGTTGGTAGAACTGTAAGTTGCTCTAATCTTTCTGATAGGTATTTGGTAATGAATATCAAAATTTTAATGTGCATATTGTTGACACAGAATTATTATTCATAAAGTAATCTATTTTTTAAAAATTAAATTTATAAAGAAATAAATTTTAAAATGTTCCAGCCTAAGCAACATAGGGAAATCCCATCTCTAGAAAAAAAAATTTTATTTAATTAGCCCGACATGACAGCATGCACCTGTATTCCCAGCTAAACCGGAGGTTAAGATGAGAGGATCATTCCAGTTACACAGGAGGCTAAGATGGGAAGTCAAGACTACAGTGAGCCGTGATCACACCATTGCAATACAGTGTGTGTTACAGAGTGAGACCCAGGTTTTGGCGGGGGGAGGCGGGGGGGAAGGAATGCTTATAATAGATGATGCTTAAAATACTGAAAGTTAATTTTTCTAGTTTTTCCTAAAAGAAACTGCTATTTTTATCTTCCTCTTTATAGCTCTCCATTTAAATTTTCTACAAGGAGCATGGATTTTATTTATGAATAAAAACAATATAATTTTATTTTTTTAACTGGTAATCAGAAAGAAGAAACTGGGAATCAGGGAGAAGCACTTTTACATAAAATGGACAGCAAAATTACTGTTTAATAGACACTTGTGCTTCTTAACTTTTTAATGTTTATTTTGGAAATCTGGTTGCAACTCAAAGCATGATTTAAATGCGTTAATTTTTTAATGTTAAAAAATGCTTCAATGAATTGGTCTGTAATGCTGATGCAATCTTTTTTAATTCAGTAAATTGTTTTATCAGTTTAGCTATATTCACATCTGTTCTTCTTAAATGAGTGTAGTGCCAATTAGGTACATCTTCCATGAAACAGGTGTTCAATACATATTTTATGATTTCTTCTAAAACCAGTACCATTAAGAAGATAAAATTTACTATATATTATCATTATTTGAAATTAATGCAATCCAAAAGAAGAAATGAAAGCAGACTCTCACAATTCTTTCTTTGACCAATAAGAGATGGTCCTGATTACTTGATTATGAAAGGAGTGTACTGATGTTACACTAAGAAAATCAATTTATTTCTTTTTTCTTACACAAAATAACATTTGCACTATAATATTTCCCTCTCCTCTTTAGATACAAAGTCACTATTCCTCACTCAAGAATCCATTTAAATGCTGTTAAACATTGAGTTTTGGTTGGAGTGGATATCCATTTTAGGGCAGCTCATTATTACATGGGAGAGGGTGTAAGAAGGGTCATCCTGTATTGAACCTAAATTGGGTAACACAGATCTAATTCATGACATAAGCTCACCAGGTATTCATGCTATAAGAAGATTAGATTCAAAGATCTGTAAGGCAGTCTTCCAATGATAAAATTCTCTGATTCTGTAATATCCATTCCTAACAAATATCTGAATTATGTCAAAATAGACTTAAAACCCGCTTGGGTTAGGCTTACAATCATTGAAAATTTGCAACACTGTTTTCCTCAGATATTTGGTCATTAAGGATGAAGAAGCTGTCTTTAGAAATATAAAAAAGAATCAGAATTTTTTGAGCCCACTTATTCAAGTTTCATATAACTACCATTAACTAAACATCTTCTATGTGAAGCATCACAATGATTTTTTTCCTATATATTCATGACTCAATCCACTCACAATCATCTACAGAGGTTTCCTACAGGCAAAACTTAGGATAGTTGAGCTGTCATGCAACTAGCAGGAAAGAAAAGATACTTGAGTCTTCCATTCATAACCAGTCTGCTTGATAGCAAATAATACCTCCTCCTTGATCCCTGAAATGTAGTCCAATATTGAATTACAGATTGTCAGATGCACGCAGATTTGAAAAGCTGGAGTCTTGGAAAAGAAAACTGGAAGGCTAAGAAGGCCGTCTAACAGCTACAGTTGACTGACAGGTATTGATTAAGATCTTGCAAAAAATCTCTTTAGAGCACACTAGAGATTAGTGATAGACATTAGACATCACTTTAAAAGCTTACTGAATGCTGTATCAAATGTAGAGCAAGAGCATCTTCTCACAAGTCTTAATCAAATTAGATGAATAGGGCCAAATATAAAGAAGGAACATGACACGAAAATGGTCTTAGGGCATAAAGCTGACAAGAAGAAAACAAGCAAACAAGAATAAATGATTATTTCTTAGGAAAATGGGAATTACGGTCTCCTGTTAAGTGAGGAACCTATAATATGAGACAATAATAACAACAGTGGCCCAAAAGTAAGTCAATCATCATCTAGTGCAAGTTTCAAAAATATAGGGCCCACAGGTAAAACTCATTCTACATTTTTACATTCATGTAAAATTCAAATTCATATACATTCTAATTCATGCTACATTTTTAGTAAAATTGTACGCTACAGGAATATAGCCACATTCATCAGTTACATTCATTCATTTCATGCTACAACATCAGAGCTGAATACGTACGACAAAAATCTATGGCCCACAAAGCCTATAATATTTACTGGACAGTTCTTTACAGAAAAAGCCAATCCTTGATGTAATGAGAGATCATATAAAGATGAAATGACAATTGATAGTTTGGTTGGAGGGCAAAATAAATCATGCACTTCCAGACTTCCAATTTTATTTGGAAAAAAACATCTATGCTAGATTAATCAAAATACCAATACCAGCTTGTAGCTGAATACGATAGGTAAGGCATATGTATTTTATTTTCTCAGTACAAGCAATTATCAATTTTTTTACTCCCAAAGTGAAATGGAACAGCCATCAGTGGATGAGTGGCAGGAATTCATGTGGTTGGCCTCATCTGAGAGTAAAAAAGTGGTGGTAAGAGGACAGGCTGCAGAAGCAGGGTCAAAGAGGCCTCCTGTAGGGACAGTCCCATCAGAGCCATGTCTGAGAGGGAAGTCAGCCTGACAAGCAGAACTCTGGCAAGGATCTAGAATCAGAGACTGTACATTTGGAAAATGGAATTGAAAAATAGATGAGAAAGAGAAAATTAACCAAAAGTCTGTATACCAGAGTCTCAAAACACCTCTTCCCTACTTTTGGCTTGACTTTGAGTAAGCAATGGAAGGTTCATGTATAGAATCTTGTTGAATTTGATACTAACATTATCTCTGATCCAGATTATCACTGCAGCCTCCTATTTGGTCTTCCTGCCCTGACTCTTACCCTTCTAGAATGGCTTCTTCAAACAACGGTCTAATTCTTTGAGTGGCTTAAAAATTGTGATCACTGTATTACAGAAAAAGAAATAAAATCAATGCACACCTAATGGCTCTGTGGTGACCAGTATTTCAAACTACTTACCTGAAATATAACTTACATTATTAAATTATATTTAGGTTGATACAAAACTAATTGCAGTTTTTGCCATTACTTTTAATGGCAAAAATTAAAAGTAATGGCAAAAAACACAATTACTTATAATAAAATGTATCCGTTTTAACAGTATAGTTTGATAAGTTTTTGTTTTTTTTGAGATGGGGTCTTGCTGTGTTGCCCAGGCTGGTCTCTAACTCATGAGTTCAAACAATCCCCGCCGCCCCCCCCGCCGCCTCCCAAAGTGCTGGGATTATATGCACACGCCATCACACCCAGCTCTAATAAGTTCTAATAAGTTTGTACATATATATATATCCATCCAAATAACCAACACCAAAATTAAGCTATAGACATTAGTACTACCCAAAAGTTCCTTTGTGCCCCTGATATTCAAGTCCTCCGTCCCAAGCAACTCAGTGGTCTCATCTCCATAATTATAAGATTATTTTTGTCTGGTCTAGAACAGTATTACTTCTTTCCATCTGGCTTCATTCTCTCAATACAGTGTTTTGAGATTCACTAATGTCACACATGCATCAGTAGTTTGTTCCTTGTTTTTTTTTTTTTTTGAGACAGAGTTTCGCCCTTGTTGTCCAGGCTAGAGTGCAACGGCAAGATCTCGCCTTACCATATCCTCCCAGGTTCAAGCAATTCTCCTGCCTCACTTCCCTAGTAGCTGAGACTACAGGTGCACACCACCACCCCCAGCTAATTTTTGTATTTTTAGTAGAGACGAGGTTTCACCATGTTGACCAGGATGGTCTTTTCTCTTGACCTCGTGATCCACCTGCCTTGGCCTCCCAAAGTGCTGGGATTACAGGCATGAGCCACTACACTCAGCCAGTAGTTTGTTCCTTTTAATGGACAAGTAATAGTATAGTATGCATCTATTTATTCATTTACCTGTGCATGACTATTTGACTTGCTTCCAGGTTTGGAACTTTGAACATGCACGTACAAGTTATTTTTGTAGACATAAGTTTTAATAAGTTTTAGGGAAATAAGAGTAGAATTGCTGGGTCACATGGTAAGTACACCTTTAACATTATTACAACCTGCTAAACTTTCCCAAAGCATTATAATGCTTTATGTTCCCACCACAGTGAACAAGAGTTCTAGCTGATCTATCACCTTGGCAGCACTTGACAAGGTCAGTCCTTTCGATTTCAGTCTTTCTAGTGGGTGTTTAGTAATATCTCATTATGGTTTTAATTTTCCTTTCTCTAATGACCAGTGATGTTGAGTATCTTTTAATGTATATCTTCTTAAAGTGTCTATTCAAATCTTTTACCTGTTTTACTGGGTTATCTTACTACTGAATTATAAGTATTCTTTATAAATTTAGGATACAACTTCTTCGTCGGGGAGAGAAAGAGAAGGGAGAAAGAGAGAAGAAGGGAGAAGGAGGAAGATAGAGAAAGAAGGAAAGGAGGGGAGAGAGAGATTTCAAATATTTTCTCCATGTCTGTAGTTTGACTTTCCATTTTAGCTAAAAGAGTTTAATTTTGATGAAAATCAATTTATCAATTTTTCTTGGATGCTTAGTGCTGTGTTCTACCTAGGAAATTTTATGTACCCCATATCCAAAGAGTTTCTCCTATGTTTTCTTCCAAAGGTTTTACAGATAGTTTTAGCCTTTACATTTAAGCTTAATAAATCTTATTAAATGTATTGGAAAATTGTTTTTACTTTTATCATTTATTTTTCCATGTACATATTCAGCAAATTTGTTGAAAAGACTATCCTTTCACTATTGAATTATGTTGGCACACTTGTTGAAAATCAATTGGCCACATATGTGTAGGACTGTAGGACTATATTCTTTTTATTTTTATTTCTGAATACAGGTTGAATATCCCTTATTTGAAATGCTCAGGACCAGAAGCACTTCATGTTTTGGACTTTTTTGGATTTTGAAATGTTTGCATTATACTTACTGGCTGAACATTCCAAATCTAAAAATCCAAAATCCAAAATACTCCAATGAGCATTTCCTTGAAATGTTTTGGATTTTGGAGCACTGCAGATTCTTGGATTTTGGATGCTCAATCTGAATTATGAAATGCTGACATTTTAAAAACCTTTCTGACTAAGGAGAAGTCCACTCCTCCCAGGGCCAGCCAATTCTAAGAAACAGCAAAGAGCTCAATCCTGAGCATGCCTGTGATAGGCAAACTAAATGATGCAGAGCAATGCTTCCTCTGTCTGGCCCTGACACCCTAGGAGGCAATATTCTTTTGCCTTAATCATCCCAGGGCCAGGTACCAGGCAAACAGAGACCACCCTTATGCCCCAAGATCCCCTGATACTATTAAAACTAGCCAATCCTAAACTGAGAAGCACCTGTGAATGCCACAATCAAGGGACAATGGCTCACCAAAAACCTGAGACCTAATCACAGAACTATAGAATAGTCCCTCTCCTCTTACATCTTGTCACCACACCATAAAGGCCTATTTACAGTAGTTCCTTTTACATCATGTCTAGCTGTCAAGAAAAAATTATAAGACATATCATATTAGTACATTCTCATGCTGCTATGAAAAGAATACTCAAGAATGGGTAATTTATAAAGGAAAGCGGTTTAATTGACTCACAGTTCAACATGGCTGTGGAAGAAACTTACAATCATAGTGAAAGGGGAAGAAGCAAGGACGTCCTTCTTCATATGGCAGCAGGAAGAAGTGCCCAGCAAAGGGGGAAGGCCCTTATAAAACCATCAGATCTCGTGAGAATTAACTGACTATCAGGAGAACAGGATGGGAGATACTGCCCCCATGACTCAATTATCTCCACCTGGTCCCAGTCCCTACCACGACACATGGGGATTATTGGAACTACAATTCAAAATGAGATTTGGGTGGGGATACAATCAAACCATGTCACATACTGAAGGGCAAAATATATAGTTTGAAGAGACAGAGCAAGCATTAGTACCACACTCAAATACGGCAAGGATGTTGGAATTATCAGACTAGAAATTTTAAAAAACTATAATTAATATGCTAAGGATTCTAATGGAAAAGGAGACAGCATGAAAGAACAGACAGGAGATATAAGCATAGAAACAGAAATTCTAAGAACCAAAAAGAACTGCTAGATCAAAAACACCAACAAAAATAAAGAATGCCTTTGATGTCTTATTGGTAGACTGGATATGGCTGAAGAGAAGAATCTCTGAGCTGAAAATATCTCAATATAGTAACCACCAACACTAAAAAGCAAAGAGAAAGAAGACTTTATTTTTAAAAAAAGGCAGAATATCTAAGAACTGTGAAATGATTACAAAAAGGTATAAGATATGTGTAACAGGATATATCAGAAGAAATACTTGAAGTAATAACGACTGAGAAGTTCTCCCAGATTAATGCCAGGCACCAAACCACAGATCCAGGAAATTCAGAGAACACCAAGCAGAATAAAAGTCCAAAAATCTATATCTAGGCATGCCATTTTCAAACTACAAAAAATCAAAGGTTTTTTTTAAAAAAAATACTGAGAGAAGCCAGATTTGTATAGCTAAAGATAAATATATGTCTGTTTTAGGTGTTCATAGATATTGAAATGGTTTCAGTAACATGTCATTTTCTGAAAAGCTCAAAATACTTGAAAGGTGTGTGCAATGATTTGAAGGTCTGTACCCTCCAAAACTCATGTTGAAATTTAATTACCATTCTATCAGTATTAAGAGGTGAGGCCTTTAAGAGGCTATTAGGCCATAAGGGCTCTGTCCTCAAGGGCAGGATTAGCCATCATTTGATGCCCTCTTGTCTCTCTGCCCTTCCACCTGTGATGTCACAGCAAGAAGGCCCTCACTACATGCAGCCATCATAATGTTGAATTTCCAAGCCTCCAGAAATGTGAGTCAATAAATTTCTCTTCTTCACTTACACACTGCTGATGGGAATGTAAATTAGTGCAGCCACTGTGGAAAACAGTTTGGAAATTTCCAGAGAGCTAAGAGTTGAACTACCATCTGACCCAGCAATTCCATTACTGGGTATATACCCAAAGGAAGGTAAGTCATTCTACCAAAAAGACTCATGCACCCATATGTCTATCCCTGCACTGTTCACAATAGCATCAATCTAGGTGCCCAACATTGGTGGACTAAATAAAGAAAATGTGATATATATAGATATATATAACGAAATACTATGAAGCCATGAAAAAGAATAAAATCATGTCCTTGGGCCTTGCATAGTGGCTCACACCTGTAATTCCAGCACTTTGGGAGGCTGAAGCAGGTAGATCACCTGAGGTCAGGAATTTGAGAGCAGCCTGGCCAACATGGTGAAACCCCGTCTCTACTAAAAATACAAAAATTAGCCAGGCGTGGTGGTAGGCACCCATAATCCCAGCTATTCAGGAGGCTGAGGCACAAGAATCACTTGAGCCCAGCAGGCAGAGGTTGTGGTGAGCCAAGATCGTGCCACTGCACCCAAGCCTGGGTGACAGAGAGAGACTCCAACTACCGGGAAAAAGAAAAAAACATGTCTTTTGCAACAACATGGATGCAGCTGGAGGCCATTATCCTAAGCAAAGTAGTACAGAAACAGAAAATCAATTACAGTATGTTCTCATAAGCGGGAGCTAAAATTGGCTACCAAGTATACAAATACAGGAACAATCGACGTTGGAGAATATAAGCAACGGGGAGGACAGAAAGGCGCAGGGTTGAAAATCTACCTTTTGAGTACTATGCTCACTTCTTGAGTGACAGGTTCAATCATACTCCAAACCTCAGCATCATACAGGATGCCTTTGTGAAAAACCCATACATGTACCCCCAGAATCTAAAATAAATGCTGAAAACAAATTAAATAAATTTGAAAAAATAAAAATAAATTTTTGTTTTTTATACATTACCCAGTGTCAGTTATTCTAAGAGCACAAAACAGACTAACATAAACGCCATACATATAGAGGAACAAAGAATCATAGCCAACTTTTCAAAAACCATGTACAAGAGAGTGAAATGAAATAAAGTACTGAGAGAAAAAAAAAAAAAAAAAAACTACTAATCTGGAATTCTGTACCCTGTGAAATTACCCTGCAAAAGTGAAGGAAAAATATGGACTTTTTCAGGAAAACAAAAATTGAGGAAATTTATTGTGAGCAGACCTGCCCCCACAAAATGTTAAAAGAAATTCTGTAAAGAGAAGAAAAATGATAAAGGTTAGAAATTCAGATCTACATAAAGAAAGAACAAGAATCAAAGAAGGAATCAGTAAAGGTAAAACAAAAACTTTCTTTTTTTTATTCTTACTGACCTAACAGATAATAGTTTGTTCAAAAGACTACTAATAGCATCAATGTATTTAATTATGTATGCTTATGTATAAGCTAAGTAAATGATATAAGAGAGGGAGCAGGGGCCGGGAGCAGGGGCCAGGCACAGCGGCTCAGGCCTATAATCTCAGCACTTTTGGCGGCCGAGCCAAGGTGGACTAATGGAGCTTAGGAGTTCGAGACCAGCCTGGGCAACATAGAGAAATCCCATCTCTACACAAAATACAAAAAGTAGCCAAGTGGTGCACAACTCTAGTAGTCCCAGCTATTTGGAGTGGGGGGCGGGGGCACGCGGTGCTGAGGAACAGGGATCACTTGAGCCGAGGAGGTCAAGGCTGCTGTGAGGAGTGTTCATGCCACTGCACTCCAGCCTGGGAGACAGAGATCCCATTTCTAAAAAAAATCTTTTCAAAGAGAGGAAGCAGGAATTAAAAGTATATTGTCATTCTAACTCTACATGTAAAGCAGTAAAGTGTTATTTGAGAGTAAACTTGGGTTCACTGTAAACGTATACCGCAACCTCTGGGGCAATCACTAAAAAGGTATATATCTACGATATGCTAATAAAGAAATCATATAAAATACTCAAAACCACAAAAGGCAGAAAAATAGTGAATGACAACAATTGGAACAAAGAACAGGGGAACAAACAGAAAACAAATATGATAAATATTAACCAAACAATATCAATAATCACTTTGAATGTCAATGATCTAAATGAATCAATCAGAAGACAGGGATGGTCACAGTGGATCAAGACACAAAATCCAACCATATGTCATCCACAAGAAACCCATTTTAAATATAAATAGATTAAATGAAGATGGATAGAGAAAGATATACCATGCTAACACTAATCAAAAGAAACGGCTACATTCATTCTAGATTTCAGGTTAAATGTCACTTCTACAGGAAACCCTTCTGTATCCACCTACTCACAGGTCAGTTTGTGCTCACCCCAATCACATTCAATCATATAATCATGGGCATGGGTCACTGTCTCTCTACAACAGAAGCTTTATCAAAGTCAGCATCTTATTTACCAGCTCACTGCCTACTACTTATACCAACCCCCAGAACTTAGAGCATAATAATCACTCTAACTCCTGTGTAGAAAATAATTTAGAATTTGGAAAGAATCATAGTAACAATGCAGCTAATCCAGAAAAGAGATCATGGTAACAGGTAATACTAGAGAAGCTGGTGAGCAGGGAACCAATTCAGATCTTTAGGTGGTAAAATCAGCAGGACATAATGATTAAATGATGTGTGGCCAAGAAAGGATGGGAATCAGAGATGGCACCTGGCAACTCAGACAGCTGGGTGACTGGAGAGAATGTTCACCGAGTTGGAAAACATGAATGGAAGTGGGTCTGGGGGAAGATAATGTACTCAGATTTAGATGCGTTAAACCAGAGACACCTGTGGAATAGCCAAGTGGAAATCAGGAGGAAGGAGGCTGGAGACGGCGTCTTAAGAATGATTAATATACAGATGCCACTTGAAGTCACGGGAGTAGGTAAGATCACTCAGCAGGCAAAGGTAAAATGAGAAAAGAAAAACTTCCGGCCTCCAGACTCTTGTGGAGGTCAAAAATTTAAATACAACCAAATCATTTTAAACTTTATGTAGCATTCCCTTTGTGTTTACAGTTAGATACAAAGCTGACTTATCTACAGTACATTCCATTCATAGTCTATCAGTTTAAGGCCTGGCACAGAACATTTATAAAATAAACAAAACTTGACTTCCTTCATTATCACTGCTTTGGGTATGCTAGTCTAGAAACCAACTTATTAAATCACTCTGTTAAGTGCTTACTAAAGTGGAATTAATTTTCTGCCCATCAAAACTGAATCAAATCATTCAACAACTAAGCATAAAATGTAAACTCAAAAACATGATTCACATTTTTAAAGAGGTCTATGATTATGAATACAAAATAGAGTTTGTATCTGCTAATAGTGTTTTAAAAAGTATATAAATTACAATTTGTTGTACTGCCTAACTGCTTATTTTGCTCAGCAATTAATTCATTCAATTAGAAATGTATATATTATAAATCAAATTAAATCCTGAAAAGGTAAATTAATACTTGATGAATTACTTGAAATTGACTTACCATCACTATTGTTTCCATCTTTTATTTTGAAAATGCTTTTTATAAGAAAATGTAGCCTGCTCCTCTTCTTCGATCTGATAATCATATGTGATGTTCCATTTACGCCAATAAAGAAAAAAAAAACTGGACCTCCTTCTATTAAATTTTATGATAGCCACCTCATAATAAGGTATAGACAGGAATATAAAGCCACTGACGACAAAAACATTTTGACCAGTAACAGAAACAGTACTGTACACAGAGGTAAATACATATGTAGATGTGTACACTATATATGATGTATAGACCAATAGTTTGGTGTATATCCTCCATCCATAAAATGGACACAAATGGATTATCTCTGAAAAACAGAAGTAGCAGTGGGGGAAGGAAGCTGGAGAAAGACTTTTATGTTTTACTCTGTATGACTTTATATGGTGCTAATTTTTATAATAAAAACAGATCCTTGTATTACTTATGTTTAAAAATGAAACATGTGCCAGATGCTGTGGCTCATGCCTGTAACCCCAGTACTTTGGGAGGCCAAGGTGGGTGGATTGGCTGAGCTCAGGAGTTCGACACCAGCTTGGGAAATGTGGTGAAATCCCGTCTATACTAAAATACAAAAAAAAAAAAAAAAATAGCTGGGTATGGTGGCACACACCTGTAGTCCCAGCTACTCAGGAGGCTGAGGCACGAGAATTGCTTGAACCTGGGAGGTGGAGGTTGCAGTGAGCTAAGATTGCACCACTGCACTCCAACCTGGGCGACAGAGTAAGACTCTGTCTCCCAAAAAAAAGGAAAGAAATGTGAATACCGGTAGCACTGACACACCATCCTGTGGGTACAACAGACATGTTACACCCTGCGATACCCCAGTAGCCTCTCTCGGACAACTGGATGGCATGGTCCAACGCATCAAATGCTAAGCTAGTGAACCAAAATCATGTCCCCCTGGGGTATACATATTATAGATTTTATACTACAGATTTACATCCTCTATATCAATTTCCATTCCAGGTGCTTTTGCATTCTGTTCATTACTGTTCACAGTTCAGTCTGTCATTTAATTTTGCACAGCTTTGTGGATATCCACATTAATTACAATGTTTAATGCTATATTTTAAGGTTGAGATAAACAAAGCAGTTTAAATGCATATGTTCTGGCCAACCTTTAACTCCCCCTCCACACACATACAAACACATACTCTAGCTGTTATATACATCCTCATCCTACTGGCTGTTTTCCCATTACCTTCCACAGTGACATTATTATTGATGCTACAGTGAACAGCTAATATATGTAGTAAAAACACATGCACTACAATGAATCAAAATGACATACCTACCCACCAAACTCCTGCTATTCACTCTAATCAGATAATAGCTTTTTTCTTGAGTGTACTACAAAAGGATGGAGTTGCACTACAGGAAAAATAACTATAAAACAGGGAAAAATAAAATGTTCTGTCAAGTAAACTGCTTATTAAATGTTTTATTAATAAACTGTTTAGGTCATTGAGATTATAAAGCAAGTTTGCCTAGATTTGTGTCAAATAATATGATAATCTGTCACTTCTCTATGTTTTCTGTTTAATCTGAAGTTCCTAAAAACAAATAGCTCAGTTTCACATGAACAAAACACCTAGAACATGCCATAAAACAACCTTTCCGGAACTAATACTATACAAAAAGCAGTATTAATGTTCCATTTTTTGCTTTTAGTTATTGTTGGTAACATTCTTACATAAATCAGGGATCTTTCTAGCTTCAACAAAATTTTTGTTTAAAAAAGAGGTGGAAATAATACAAGTGTTTAAAAATTTCCTATCCTATTTTAATTAGAAAGTATTATACTGGCTGGGCACAGTGGCTGATACCTGTAATCCCAGCACTTTGGGAGGCCAAAGCAGGAGAATCACTAGAGCTCAGGAGTTTAACACCAGCCTGGGCAAATAGTGAGAACTCATCTCCGTTAAAAAAAAGTGTTTTAATTAGCTGGGTGTGATGGCATGTACCTATAATCCCAGATGCTAAGGAAGCAGAGGCAGGGAGATCGTTTGAAGCCAGGATTTCAAGGCTGCAATGAACTTGATAACATCACTGCACTCCAGTCCAAGAGACAAAGTAAGGCTGTCTCCACAAAAATCCAAAAGCCAAGAAACAAAAGAATAATACAACATATATTGGAAAACTAGACCTAATCAGAATGTTAGAGCAAGAACAAAATTTACATTTAAAAGCGCAGTTAAAGGTCTGAATATCTGAGTTTCATTTCTGAAACGTCAGAGCCCACTAGTTACAGAATATTTGGCAAGTTGGCTGCCTCTCTCTCCTCATTTTCCTTATTAATAAAATAAGCATAATAATAGTATGTAATTCTCACAAGACTCTTATAAAACCAAATGGAATAATACAGTGCCTGGCACACAATGGATGCCTAGTAAGTACTAACTCTTATTATTAGCACAGATTCAGAATATTCAGGCCCAGAGAGTCTATATTTTCTCTGAGATAATTTAACCAGCAAATGTCAGAACCAGTATGAGAACCTGGAACCCCGATATTTTTCAACATTTGATTTCTTTTCCATTAAAACCACTTTTTTTGTAGTATCAAGAAATTACTTTCAAAGGAGAAAATGAGAGAGAAGAAAATCCATGAGGCAGGCATGTCCTAAATTTAAAAGAAGCAATTTTGGATATGTGTGTGCATATACAAAAAACAAGAAACACAAAGGGTGAATGGAGGGTGGCACGGAGGAGGCAAGTGACACAGACACAAAACCTCTAATTAGACTTTTTAATAAGATGTAACTCATTAGTGCATAATTACATTTCTTATTAAATGATTAATCATAAGGTTACAAGAAAAGGTCATGCTGAATGTTAATTATACATCCTTTCAAGAATTTCAAAGATGTTAACAACAGTACTTGTAAATTAACTCAAACTCGTAGCAGAAAATTTGGCATTATCTTTAAAAATTCAAAAGCATATATCCTTTCAACAACCAATACAATAAGAATCTGTCCTACTATTAATTTGCAGAAGTGTACAAAAATGTGCAAAATAGGATGCTAGGTGCATTACTGGCAATACCAAATATTAGAAAAATTTTAAGCATTCATTAATGGAGAAATTATTATTATGGTCAATTCATACAATGAAACATATGGGATACAAAATGTTCCCCTAAATACATTGTAAAATGAAAAACAAAATCAAAGTACACAAGAATTTGTGCCAGATTAACCTATATTTAATATGTTTTTTTAAACACAGGATATAAATATACAAATATGTTTGCACAAGCAAATGCTGCAAGGACACATGAGAAACTTAACAGTCATTGTCTGTAGAAATGAGAATTGAAGTCAGGAGGCAATAAGATGGGGAGAAACAGACATTTACTTTCACATAATAGACGTACACACACACACCCAATTTTTAACCATATATGTTTAACATTAGTTTTAACATTTTAACATCTCTGGCAACCTGTGTGACTTAGCAGGTGAATAACAAGTAAAAATAAGTTAAAGTTTGTAAAGAAATAGACATAGGCCAACAGGTATAATAAAGGACGAATTTAAGAGTAAAGAATTTGAAAGCTTCACTTACATGTATAGCTGAAAAGTCTTACCTGACACTTAGAACTACAGTATTTGGCTACGCGGCATTGAGAGCATCGCATCAGCTTTTCCTTCCTGTGTAAAAAAAAAATTATTCTGCATTAAGAAATGAACAGGAAACATACTACACAGCTGAAGAAAGAAAACATTAAGTCAACATATGGACACCAGTATGTTCTGCTAACTCCGTTATGTACAATCCCTTAAGATTTTGATTTTCACATTGATAAACATGCTTTTGAACCTTCATTTACACAAAACCTTCACTTACACAAAAACTAACATCCTTTGGTCTGACAGAAGATGGTGGAGAAGAGGCAGGACTAGCTTGCAACTCCCGATGGGACAGACAGAGCAACATGTGGAGACTCACATTGTCAACTCTTGATCCAACAACTAACACAGCAACATCCAGGTAAACTGAGAAAATCCACACACTCTTTGAAGGAACTGTATCGCCACTGCACGATCCCTAAGGCTCTGAAAAAATGTGAGTCCCCTTGCTTGCTCAACAGGGAGGCTGGTGGTCTGGGGCAAGTTCTCAGCCGCAGTCACCAGCTGCCTAGAAACAGACTCTGTGCTGTTGTGGGGGCACGGTGGGAATGAGACCAGCTTCTAGGACTGTGGGTTGCGTGGGAGCAGGATGAAGCCTGTGACTGCCAGCTTTCCCCCACTTCCCTGGCGACCTGTGTGACCCAGCAGAAGCAGCCATAATCCCCCTGGGAACATAACTCCATTGAACTGAGAACCACACCCCCATCCCCAACAGCAGCCCAAGTCCTGACCAAGTAGAATCTGAGCTCAGACACACCTATCCCTGCCCCGATCTGGTGGTTTTTCTCCACCAATCCTGGTTGCCAAAGACAAAGGCCATAATCTCTTGGGAGCTCTATGGCCCTCCCAACCAACTGAGAAACCTGAATATGTAACCAGGCGACCCTAGGGCAAGTTTGCTTTCCTCCCTATAGGACCACTGCTGATGTGTTCCTGAAAGTACCACCTCCTGCTCAAGGCCAACCAACACAAAGCCAGCACATTAAACAAAAATACAACTAAGGATCCTAGTAGAGTCCACTTCACACCCCTGCTAGTTCCATCAGATCACAGAACTCTTAGCAGACACTCCCTAGTATCAGCGCAGAGCCTAGTACCTCCACTGGGTGACTAGACCCAGAAGAGTAAAAACAATCACTGCAGTTTGGCTCTCAGGAAGCTCCATCCCTAGGGGAAGAGGGAGCACACCTTGGAACAAAAGTATCTGAACAGCAGCCTTTGAACCCCAGATCTCCCCTCTAACATAGAGTACTCAAATGAGAAGGGACCAGAAAAACAATTCTGGTAATATGACAAAACTTAAAAACTTAATATTGTGCTGGTTCATAGAAGTGCTCAGTAAATATTACTCATTATCATCACAGTTTTATTATTTTAAGATTTTTAATAGCAAACTGTCAAGATGTTTCTAGATATCATCTGAAATATTTTGGTACTAATAGATTAAACAATATTAATATATTAAGCAGTTCAGCCATCGTACAAATTCAGAATTTTATAAGCCTTTGAATGTTTATAATCCTTGGAATATTTTTCCTAGTTATTTTCAGGAAAATTTCAGAATTTTTCAAAATTAAAGTGATTCCACCCACCATCCACCTATCAAATGGCTATTAATACAAACCAGCAGATGTGGTCAAAATTGTACAGACTCATAGGAAAACAGAATGGATTTTGATTAATTTTTCTTATTTTTTGAGATAGGGTCTCGTGCTATCACCCTGGCTGGAGCACAGTGGTGCAAATACAGCTCACTGAAACCTTCACCTCCCAGGCTCAGGCAATCCTCCCACCTCAGCCTCCCAAGTAGCTGGGATGACAAGTGCAAGCCACCATGCTTGGCTAATTTTTTTAGTTATTTGTACAGACAGGGTCTCCCTGTGTTGCCCAGGTAGTCTCAAACTTCTAAACTCAAGCAATCCTCCCACCTCAGCCTCCCAAAGTGCTAAGATTACAGGTGTGAGCCACTGCACCCAGCCTTGGATTCCTTTTTCTACGTTCCGTTTCATTTTATTTCACATTTCTAACACAAAGTATAAAACAAAAAAATGTAATGGTTAGTATTTCAAGGAAAATTAATCTATACTTCACTGGCACCATACCTTCCTGGAAGAAATTTAAAGAAGCACTTTAAATCCATATTAGCACTTTGGGAAAAGCACAGCAAAATATGTGGCCCAAACTAGAATCAGAGAGGCAAACCACCTACATGAGCACTTCTCCTCCACTGTCTTCAACCCCCTAAATTAAAGCTAATGTCCTTGTGGAGCCTGTGCCATCCGATAAACATAAACCCAGATGTGAATTCAACAAACACTCAGTGACCAGCGACTGTGGGTATCATCACATAAAGTCCCTGGGTGGATGATAGCAGAGGGGGTAACACAGTCACTGCTTCTTATAGACTGCATTCAAGAAAGACAGACAGCTCAACACACATCACTTGCAGAATGAACCATAATACAAAACCATATTTTGAGAAGTGACACAGACTATATAGGACCTCAGTTCAGAAGAAGGAAAAGTCACTTTCTGATGAATAAAGACTGAGCAGCAGAGAACCGTGGGACTATTCTTGGACACAGGAAAGAAAATGTTTTAGCTGTTTACAGTTCAAAATGTACAGTACTCACTAGGGGTGTACCCTTGTAATGTCTCGTGGGCCCAATTTCCTCCTCTGCAAAGTGGGAATAAGTGACTTACTCATAGGACTGCAAGGCAAACTATAAGATAATCTCTAACAAGTGTCTCCTAACACAGTGCCAAGCAAAGCATTTAGTACAGAGTTAAAACAGAGGCTGCTGGGTGTATTCTCAAATTGCTCAGGATAATTCTGTCCATCTCCATGTCATATCAGAAAAGTTTCTTACATACCCCTTCCATGGTTAGTAAAAACAAAAACAAAAAAATAAATCTACATGTGCTGCAAATATAGTCATCTGCACCCATGTACACAGACAATTTATTGATACCACTTTCTGAAACCCACATATATCCAGAATACTTGGCTCTAATTTCAAATTTTGACTAGCATCCTAAGTATCTGATACCTCAATCTACATTCACTGAAGTCTCTATTACTATTATTTTTAATGTTATCAGAATAACTGACCTCAAAGTCATCTAATTCAAGAACCTCTAACTTTAAATTCGCAAAAATGCTTTTTAAAGATTGCATTTGTAGAAATGAAATCTGAAAAGAGTGTTAAATCTTCAATAATATTAAAAAGCAATTACCACTCGTAACATTCTGATTGTTTTATGCAAGGTAATGTCTGTAACAAGCTAAGGAGCAAATTAAAACACCAGGGTCCTCGTGTTTTAAAACAACACAGTTTTAAACTTTCCTCATCATACTAATAGTATTTATTTAAAAGATTATACAATGCATGTTGTAAGTCACTCTGACAGCTAAGAACTGAAAATAAGTGAATTCAGAATCAGTATTAAAGGAGACTTGGCTTGTTTTTTCAGATACAGCACACCCAAAAGCTGTGACCAAGATAAACTGCAGAAAAGGAATTTTTTTTCTAGTAACAATACCTGCTGCTAAATAGGCAACCTCTCCAGTCTACTCTAGTAACATAACTCCGATCATCTAAGAGATCTGTTCAATTTCCCTAGGTCTTCTTGAAATCTAAAATAATTTTTTCAAAAAGTGAGGAAGAAGAAAAAATTTGATTTTTCACAAAGACTGAAATCAGACACCCTTTAAGTATGTAACTATTGCTAGTACAAATATCACAGCAAATACATATTTTAAAAGTACTACGGGTAAAATTTCAAATAAGGTATTAGAATATTTGACCAATATTTTCATAAATATACTATGATCTAAGCCTTCAAAATGGCAAAAGATGACCACCTTGAGTTCAGCTTCAGAAAATGTTTTGTCACTCTAGAAAAATGATCTATCATACTTCCTCCAATTAGAAGTAAAAACATCAGCGCCATGCCTCTACTTCAGCTTCACTGAAGAAAAGCAAAAGCCAAATTCACTAACCGTAGTCATTTGTTCATTTCAGAGGCCTGAAAGCATCTTCTCCTTCTGCCTGCTTTAAATATTAGCTCTTGTATTTTATAATTAAACATAATACTTTGTTTAACTTTTAACTATACATTGCCTCAAGTCTCCCTGGAAGTAAGCAATAACAAAATCTCAATTAATTAATTCTCTCTTTTGGAAAATAAAATGATATTCTAAATTTATGAAGAAAGACTATCATGCTGTCCTAGTTCCTAAGTAAAGAAACCTTAAAAGGAGAGGACTTAAGAGACATGGAATTAAATGTTATACCTACAAGTGCACTATAATTAATTATAGATTCTCATCGATTTTTATTAAGAGGTCAGTCATCTGCTGATAGCCACTGAATGAGAGTTAACAAGGGTTAGTGCAAGGGTTTGATGCCTGCAGGTCCTCCTACAGTGAGCATATTGTATGCCCAAGAGAAGGTTCTCCCATGGCCCTAAAATGCCACTCAGATATTTTTCTTATCAAACACCCATCTGAGTTTGAGAATATCTTTTTATTCATTTTTTTTAAGCACACAGCTGTAGCAGTCAGACAGTTTAAGAATACCTTGAGATGAAGTTTAGACATCCCTCTAAAGGGCTATGACTACAACTAATTTGCAACTTAATATGAATTACTTTAATTCAGATAATCTTATTTCTTTTTTCCCACTCAGTTGAGATTTTAGGAATAGAAATTTTGCATAAAGTAGGTACAGAAAGGGGAGATAACAGTGACCAACATTTTAAAAGCCTAGAAAAAAGAGAAGAAAATACAGTATAACAAAAAGGGAGTTAGAACATATAAGAACATTTCATTTTCCATAAAATTTCTAATCAGGCCCAACATGCTCTCAGGAATGAAATGCAGAAAGTACAATGAGGAGAAAAAATACTAAGAGAACTGTACTTTAACCCTCACTGCTTCATTTATTGCTCTGCTTGTACAGACAACGAATAAATGTATCTACCCCTAAAGCTATTCTAATCATAATACTAATAAAAGCTATCTAGAATGTTGAAAAGAATTTTTATATTACATATACTTAGTAAAATTAGTTTTTTCAATGTATAAAAAAAGACTGAAAAGAAATAAACCAAAATATTGAATTTTTTCTTTGAACGATATGAATTGGGATTATTTCCCTCTCTTTTTATCTTTTCAATTTTTCAGTTTTATATAAGAAGATCATTTTACTTCCATGATCAAATAAACATAAACGTTAATAAAAGGACATATTTACTATTTAACAGCCTTATATTGTGTCTGGCCTAAGGCAGGGTATAGAGAGAAAGACAGACAGATATGTATGTCAACTTTAATGAGTTTATTCCAGTGTTTAGAATGGTAAAGACAAATATATACTTCATTCAAATATAATTTAAATTAAATATTCTTTATAATTGAATTTATTTCTAACTGGCATTAGCTACAACGGATGTAATAAAATGAAGTATTTCTTCGTTTTTGATAACATATGAGAAGCTGACAACTTAAAATAATAAAATCAGTATTGTATGCTAAATAGAAAAATCTGATAGTTCTGGATTTAATATCCTCCACTATATAAAAAGCAATTATTTCAGGAAAGAAACCATTATTACAAAGAAGAAAAGCTTTTGCCATATGAAACTTGGGTTACTCAGCCTTTTTCTGAGTAGACGTCTCAACTTCATCTGATGCTTCGTATTTTATCATTTTCTTTGACTTATTTGAACTTGAAGGTCACCCAGATAAAGTAAAACTTTTTCTTTTATGTTAACTTTTATTTGATTTGGAGTCAATCAATCAAAACATTACTTGTTTGAAAATTTACACACGGAGAAATCTTTAACAAGTGAGATATGACAGAAATCAAAGACTATTTCACAAACTATTTCACAAATTCATTCACTGATTCATTCTCTCAACAAAAATATACTAACCCCCCTCCAAATGCCAAGCCCTTGATTAGAAACATGGCAGGCTTTGTCCATTGTTTGCCCAAAAACCACCCCGCTCTTTCCTGCCATGAAGAAATACTGTGATTTGCTGAGGTAGCAAACACAGAGCTCCTGATTTCAGGAAGAGGAGATTCCCAGAGCCAAGGGAATAAATCATGATAAATCCAAACTTAAAAACTGTATGCCCCATGGCCACTGTCACTGTAAGAACAAGCTATGTGGCCCAGTTCTGGCTAATGATTTATAAACAGGTACACTCATTTCTCATTATTTATACATTCCATATTTGCAAAGTCACTTATTCACTAACATTTATCTGTAACCCCAAAATCAAGTCACAGCACTTTGGCAGTCAGCTGTGGACAAGAGTAGAAAGGCAAAAAATTTGTGTTGTCCAATGTGTATGTTCCCAGCTGAAGTCAAATAAGGAGACACTGCCTTCTCTCTGTGAGTGTACTTTTTGCAGTCCACTTAGTGCTCTGTTTTTCTCATTTTTCTTGATTTGACTGTATAATATGGCCCCTAAGCACAGTACTCTAGTGCTGTCTTGTGACCGTAAGCACAAGAAGGTTGTGATATGCCTCACAGAGAAAATTAGGGTGTTTGATAAGCTTCACTGAGGTGTAAGTTACGGTGCTGCTGACCCTGAGTTCAATGTTAATTAATCAAAAATATATATTAAATAAGGTGGCCAGGTGTAGTGGCTCATGCCTCTAATCATAGCACTTTGGGAGGCCAAGGCAGGTGGATCACTTGAGGTGAGGAGTTCGAGACTAGCCTTGCCAATATGGCAAAACCCCATCTCTACTGGCCGGGCATAGTGGCTCATGCCTATAATCCCAGCACTTTGAGAGGCTGAGGCAGGCAGATCACCTGAGATCAGGAGTTAGAGACCAGCCTGGCCAAAATGGTGAAACCCCATCTACTAAAAAATAAAAAAATTAGCTGGACTTGGTGGATCTTGCCTGTAATTCCAGCTACTCAGGAGGCTGAGACAGGAGAATCACTTGAACGTGGGAAGTGGAGGTTGCAGTAAGCTGAGATCGTGCCATTATACTCCAGCCTGGGCGACAGAGCAAGACTCCCTCTCAAAAACAAAAAAATAAAGTGTGTTTATACAGAAACACATAATAAAACAAGGTTATCTACTGATCAGTCGACAAATATGTTGTGACCAGAGGCTTGCAGGAACCGAATCCTGTATATCTCCTAGGAGCAATGAATGGTTCAGTATTGGCTAATTCAGTTTTCACAGTGACTTTATAAAACATAACTACTGGAAAAAATAAAAAATCCACTGCATTTCTAATGAGAGACTTTTTATCAATTTTCAACTTTCTCAGCACAAGAGAGCATGAGAATAAATGCCACCACTCTGTTACATCAAATAGCCAGCTTCCAATTTTTGGATGAGAAAATAAGTTAACTATTTGTTTAACTGCTACAGTGGAAGTGTATACACAAAGATATAACAAAACGGTGCTTTCTCCTTTTCAAAGAAACAGTACAGTGTTCCTGAAAGAACACAGTGAAGATGTTCTACATTCTAGAATACCAAGTCTAATGTATGCTGCTTATTTTCTAGTCAAATAGAGTAACGTGTGTTAACATCACTTTTATTTCTGCCCTTCAAGATTAAGGTCAAAAGATTGGCAATAATGTGAACTGACTAAAATCTAGTGTGTGTGTGTGTTTTTGTTTTTTTTTAAGATGGAGTCTCGCTCTGTCACTCAGGAGTGCAGTGACACAATCTAGGCTCACTGCAACCTCCACCTCCTGGTTTGAAGCAACTCTCCTGCCTCAGCCTCCCAAGTAGCTGGGATTACAGGCATGATCCACCAAGTCCAGCTAATTTTTGTATTTTTAGTAGAGGAGGGGTTTCACCATGTTGGCCAGGCTGGTCTTCAGCTTCTGACATCAAGTGAGCCACTTGCCTCAGCCTCCCAAAGTGCTGGGATTACAGGCGTGAGCTACTGCACTTACTAAGAATTAGAAAATTAGAATTTTCTAATTCTTAAGAAAATTCTGCACTTTATTATTAACTGAGAAATATGCTTAGCTTCTCAAAAAAAATCTGTTTTATTTGACACATGATGAAGGAATGTCTGAAAAATAGATACGGTCGGAATAAAATATAACAGTATAAACATTACATATATATACACACACACAGCTCACAATGTGTCTTACCATTCCATATTGATAGAACTGATCTTCCGTTCATATTGATGGACATTAGCACTGATAACAATGTTTAAGCTGTTATAAATAGGCCAGGTACAGTGGCTCATGCTTGGTAACCTCAGCACTTTAGGAGGCCAAAGCGAGCGGATCACTTAGGTAAGGAGTTTGAGACCAACCTGGCCAACATAGTGAAACCCCATCTCTACTAAAAATATGAAAATCAGCCAGGCGTGGTAGCAAGTGACTGTAATCCCAGCTACTTGGGAGGCTGAGGCACGAGAATCGCTTGATCCCGTGATGGACAGGTTGCAGTGAGCCAAGATGATACCACTACACTCCAGCCTGGGTGACAGTACAAGACTCTGTCTAAAAAAACTAAAAACTAAAAATAAATAAACTATTATAAATAACATAACAATGAACACATACTTGAATTGTGCTCTTATGCAATGCTTTCCAAAAATTTTGGTCTCAGTCCTGACTTAAAAATTACTGAAGGGTCCTAAAGAGGCTTTACTTAGGTGGACTGTATCTATTGATATTTAATATATTAGCGATTAAACTTAAGACATTTAAAAAATAATGTATTAATTCATTTAAAATAATAATCCCATTACATGTCAACATAAATACTTTAATGAAAAATAACTATATTTTTCAAAACAAAAATAAGTTAGTGAGGAGAGTGGTAAGTTTTACTTTTCTGAAAATCCTTTTAATGTCCGGCTTAATAGAAGGCAGCCAGACTTTTTTGTTGTTGTCTCTGCATTCAATCTACTGCAATGTAGCTTCTGGAAAACTCCACAGTATACTCATGAGATAATGAGAATAAAAAAAGCAAACAATTCTTAATTATTATCATGAAAATAGTTTTCACATAAATCCCTGAAAGGCCCAGGGGTACTTCCAGAGGTCTCCAGACTCCACTCTGATTACATTTCTTTAAAGTATGCATTCCGGCCAGGCGTGGTGGCTCACGCCTATAATTTCAGCATTTTGGGAGGCCCAGGCGAGTGGATCACGAGGTCAGGAGATCGAGACCGTCCTGGCTAACACAGTGAAACGCTGTCTCTACTAAAAATGCAAAAAATTAGCCAGGTGTGGTGGTAGGTGCCTGTGGTCCCAGCTACTCAGGAGGCTGAGGCAGAAGAATTGCTTGAACCCAGGAGTTGGAGGTAGCAGTGAACCGAGATTACGTCACTATACTCCAGCCTGGGTGACAGACCGAGACTCAGTCTCAAAAAAAAAGAAGTATGCATTTCTAAAAGTCAAATTGCTGAATTATAAGAAAGCACAACTTGAACCATTTTGCATATTGACAAACATGTCTCCAAGGCAATTGGAGGAATTTACACTTCCACAGCAGTATAATGAGAGTTCCCTTAAATCTGTGTCTTATCACCTCTTGATACGGTCATTTCACATTCTGACAGTCAGATGGATGTGAAATGTTATCTCAATGTGCTTTCCCTTGATAAACGGACAGGGTTTGAGCATCTTTTCATGTCTATTCATCATCTAGGGTTTCTTTTATGGACTGCCTATTCATAGCATTTGCTTATTTTCTACTGAGTTTTCTTAGTGAATTCAATCCCTTGTTGAGTGCATGTTTTATAAACTCATTTCTCACACACTGTGTATTTCACAACTAGCCACTATGAAAGAATATAATACTGTAATTAAATAACACTAGTGCCACATGGCCTGGTATTCAATTTTAGTGGACCACTGTCATGGTTAATACTGTGTCAACTTGATTTGACTGAAGTATTGATCCTGGGTGTGTCTGTGAGGGTGTTGTCAAAGGAGATTAACATCTGAGTCAGTGGGCTGGGAAAGGCAGACCCACCCACAATCTGGGTAGGCACAATCTAGTCAGCTGCCAGGATATAAGCAGGTAGAAAAATGTAAAAAGAGAGATGGGCATAGCCTCGCAGCTTACATCTTTCTCCCATGCCGGATGCTTACTGCCCTTGAACATCAGGCTCCAAGCTCTTCAGTTTTGGAACTCGGACTGGCTCGCCTTGTTCCTCAGCCTGCAGACAGCCTATTATGGGACCTTGTGATTGTGTAAGTTAATACTTAATAAACTCCCCTTTATATAAATGTGTGTCTTTGTGTGTAATGGAGTATGTGTGTGTGTACACACACACACACACACATAAACACAGTCCATTAGTTCTGTCCCTCTAAAGTCCCTCTAGAGAACCCTAATACAACCACTTAGCAGCTATGTAATACTAAGCAATTTAATCTCTCGAAACCACTGAACTAAAATGAGAATAAATAATAATACTAACATTACAAGGGTGTAATAAGAATTAAATAAAACTTAAAAACTTAGTATCATGCTTGGCTCATAGGAGTGCTCAGTAACCATTACTCATTATCATTACACTTTTATTAAGATTTTTAAATTGCAAACTTTCAAAAAATGTTTCTAGGTATCATTTGAAATATCTTAGTACTAATAGATTAAACAATATTAATACATTTAACAGTTTAGCCGTTCTAGAAATTCAGAATTTTATAAAGCTTTAAATGTTTATAACCCTTAAAATATCTTTCCTACTTATTTTCAGGTCCTTCATATATTTAACAATGAAAAAGTATTGAATCAAAGTAAAGTAACAGTTAAAGTTATCACTGAAATAATCATGGGTATAACTAAATGATAACTACTTCTTAGCCTGAAAGCAATCAAATATGAATACAATAACAATGAACCTAATGTTTATGGAAAAAATATTAATCAATCTGACTTTTTTTTTTTGAGACGGAGTCTTGCTCTGTCACCAGGCTGGAGTGCAGTGGCGCAATCTCGGCTCACTGTAACCTCCGCCTCCTGGGTTCAAGCAATTCTTCCGCCTCAGCCTCCCGAGTAGCTGGGACCACAGGCACGTGCCACCACGCCCAGCTAATTTTTTTGTATTTTTAGTAGAGACGGGGTTTCATCATGTTGGCCAGGATGGTCTCGATCCCTTGACCTCGTGATCCGCCCGCCTCAGCCTCCCAAAGTCCTGGGATACAGGCGTGAGCCACCACACCCAGCCTCAATCTGACTTTTAAAAGGTCTGAAAAGGCCAGGTGTGGTGACTCACGCCTGTAATCCCAGCACTTTAGGAGGCTGAGGCAGGCAGATCACTTAAGGCCAAGAGTCCAAGACCAACCTGGCCAACATGGTGCAACCTCATCTCTACTGAAAATACAAAAATTAGCTGGGCGTGGTGACATACCTGTAATCCCAGCTACTCAAGAGGCTGAGGTAAGAGAATTGTTTGAACCTGGGAGGGAGAGGTTGCAATGAGTCAAGATCACGCCACTGTACTTCAACCTAGGTGACAAAGCAAGACTGTCTCAAAAAAAAAAAAGAAAAAGAAAGAAAAAAAAAAAACTTCTGAAAAGTCAACATCCATATCCAAATTGATGGAAAACTTTTATACATTTTTCTCTTATCTCAAAAAAAGACTCAGAGATAATACAGTGCACCAAATACTTTTATTTTTCTACCTCGAAGATAAGGAAGGCTGAGAAAATCTTAATGCATCAACTTCCTCCTTTCCTATATACATTAGGCAAATATGAAGAGTTTTCAATACAGGAGAGAAAAGATAATTAACTCTTTTCAGGTAAACTAATCCATTTCACTAAAAAGCAATCTCCCTGGTTGTAGTTCATTTATAATAATCCTCAGAAATTGAAATTTGCAATTGATCAACCTTGACTAAACTAAAAGATTCCCAATGGCAATAAACTATAACATCTATTCCCCTCCGCTGCCAAGAGAAAATGAGAAAGAAAACAATTTTTGAAATGTCATTACTTGAATGCTTTTTAAAAATTATGTGACATTTTAAATGTGAAATGTAAATTATCTTTTAAAGACCTTCTTTTGAATGCTACATCCTTCCCATTGCTGCTGTTCTTTCTTTTACTGGTCCCATAAATACATGAAGAATCTTTTTGCACCATGTCCCTGGTAGGTGCTCAATATATAAAGATCAGTAAGACAGTTCCTACTTCCAAGAACTGTTGATGCTGCAGCAGAAGCAGAGTAACAGTAACAGAATAATGCTTACTAAGCACCTACTATATGATGTCGGGTTCTGTGCTAGATATCTATAACACAGTAGTTGTTGGGAAAAAAAATCCTGAAATTGAGGTATCTGAAGTAATAGTTACTGTCCTAGGGTATGGCTATGGGTATAGCAATGGGTTATTGTCCTAGGCTATGGCCATGGGAAGAGGGAGCTGGGTAAGGTAAATGCAAAGAGAATTGGAAGTGGGGACAAAGAGGCCAGGTGCCAGGTGGATCTTCGATTCTCTAAGAATGATGCCACCAGTAATGATAAAGAAAGAAAAAGTGAGCCACGAATGTTAAGGAGTGGTAATGGAAGGTGAGGTAATGGGGAGTATAGTGGCAAATGCTTCGGAGGAGCTGGCAATTTTGAGGAAGAGGAAAAATGGTGTAAACAGACCAAGAGGACCAAAACAGGCACTCTCTGACTCTCTAGACCTCTAGTCTAATGGACCTGACTTATGAGAAAAATCAGCTTCCACTTGGGATGACAGGAAGTACTTTTTCTCAAAAGTCAGCCAGATTTCAGTTAGAGCAAGAAGGTAAAGAGAACACTCACAGAGGATACTGAGGTCTTCCTAATGATGTAGCACATTCCAGAGGATATACAGGAATGGGCATGAGAGCAGGGGAGATTGGAAAAGGGTAAGAATTAGTCTCAAATTCCGGGAGACACAGAGCCATATGGGGCTAAGGGTTCATGTGGAAAGAAATTACTTTATTTCTCCCATTGTCTTTTTCAGACACACTCAAAATTCATAAAATTCACAAAATCTGAAGCTTATTATAAATCAAAAGAAACTGGTCATAAAACTAGTCATACATCATGAACACAACATTAACCTTTTAAAAAGTGTTTGGGGCAGGGGAACATCATCACAGTATCTTAGACTCGTATTTCCTTAGATTAATTAAATGATCATTTTCAAGTCAAAGCTTTTTTTGAAAGCTGAGATAAAATTTCTAAGTAAACAAGGAGAGTCATTGAAATGGGAAAAAGTTGACGATATTAAACTCTAAAAAATAAGGTATTTAGGCCAGGCATGGTGGCTCACACCTATAAATCCCAGCACTTTGGGAGGCCCGAGGGGAAGTATCTCTTGAGCCCAGGAGTTCAAGATCAGCCTAAGCAACATAGTAATACCCCATCTCTGTTTAAACTTTTTTGAGACAGAGTCTCACTCTATGGTACAGGCTGGACTATAGTGGCGCAATCTCGGCTCACTGCAACCTCTGCCTCTCAGATTTAAGTTACTCCCCTGCCTCAGTCTCTCAAGTAGCTGGATTACAGGGATGTGCCACTATGCCCAGCTAATTTTTGTATTTTTAGTAGTGACAGGGTTTCACCACATTGGGCAGGCTCATCTCAATCTCCTGACCTCGTGATCTGCCCACCTTGACCTCCCAAAATGCTAGGATTACAGGTGTGAGCCACTGTGCCCAGCCTTACATTTTTCAAAATAAAAAATCAGGGTATGTAATAATCATATGAAGTTCTAAAACATCCAGTAGCAATGTTTTTAAATCCCAATAATTCAAGTACTATTTTAAGATTACTCATTCATAATACATCGTAGCCTAAAATAAGAATAACCTCTCTAAACAATCATATTACCTTCATCCTTTCTGTTTCCAATATAATGGCAAAAGATAGAGTTGTGATATTTTTACTGTAATCATAGAAATATTAGTGTAACATATATAGGATTAGTATATCAAACATGTGAGTAAATATCAAAATACAGATGTTTCTTCAACCTGATGAACAAATTATTAAATTTGCCAACTATTTTCCAAATTTATAAAAGACCATAATAAAATGTGAAGCAAAACTGTTCAAACCAGTTAAAGTGAGTCTTGAACTGCTAAAATGATTAACAACACCATCTTAAAGATGATCCCATATCTGAGCACGTGATACCTCTGTGATTTCGCGGCACAAATCCCTCTATCCATCAAACTAAATAGAAGGGTTAGAGAGGTTAATAGAGACAGAGTGTCTGTAATAGACTTCTGCATTTCATTCTCCACTCAATATACTCCAGTCATCATTGAACTATTTGTTATGTTCTTATGAGTCAATGCTCCCTTCAGTCAAGATAGAGGCTAGAAGCCACTGTGTGAAGTAATAAAGCTTACCTTTGCAAATCCTCATCAAGCTGATCTGATGATCAAGTCTATGTGAGGTTTCATAAACAACTGAAGTGCAAGCACAACTTTAATTAGAAGCTCAAATGGCACCGCTAAACACCTAAATAAAACATGAGCAAGTCCAATAGCCACTGCAATGAGCAATGCCAATTTCCAGCCTCCACTTACTATAAAGAGATTTTTCTCTATTCAGCTGCACACTCACTTGGGCTTTATAAGCTCTGGCCTAGCAATAACACTCAATAATTTAAAATCATGGAAATAAATTTTAAATCTATACCTAAGTTCTATTATGCATGTAGCAGTCAAAAGTGTCATCGACAGAAAAAAAAATGAAGTTCAGTCATTTGCTAGGCTGGCACCCCATTCTACCCTATTCACCATTAAAAACAAACGAAACTCATATGGCAAATAGCTGATAAACCAGGGTCAAGTTACTCTATCTGTGGCTGATTAAGGGTGATCCCGGACTACATGGCTTTTTTAGTTCCTCCCTGACTAAAGGAAAATTACTAGAAGAGTAAGGACTACACAGAGCTAGTTGCATAAATTACAGTTGACCAGGTGCAGTGGCTCAGCCTGTAATTCCAGCACTTTTGGGAGGCTGTGGTAAGAGGACTGCTTTAGGCCAAGAGTTTGAGACCAACCTGAGCAACATAACAATGCCCTGTGTCTTAAAAAAAAAAAAAAAATTTTTTTTTTTAATTAGCCAAGCATGATGACACATGCCTGTAGCCCCAAGTGTCAGGAGGCTAGGGCAGGAGGATAGTTTGAGCCCAGGAATTAAATGAGATGGCATTAGTGATGGTTCCACATACCAAGAAAATACATCCCAGTTTCCTTCTTTACTCCCTATTTTAAACATATCCTATATTCCTAGTTCTTCTTGTCTAGTCTCTCCTTCTATGAGATATGGATAATTTATTCCCTATTCTTGCTGCTTTCTAACAGTAATACAATAGAAAGTATAATCAATGGTAAGAACATTTCACTAGGAAATAACCCAGAAGTTCACTAACAGAAAAACTGATAAAGTGTGGTCTATGCTATACCACAGAATATCATAAAGTGGTGAAAATTAATAACTAATGCTATGTGCAATAACAGATACATGCTGAAAATGTAATGCTGAGGATTTTTAAATTGCATAAGACTACATTCAGCAACGATATCATTTATAGTGCTCAAAAAATAAAAAAAAAATCTATGTTCAAGCACATACATTTGTGATAAGCATATAAAATATATATAAAGCATATAAAACATCTCACATACCCTAATTCAAAATCAACAGTCTCACAGAAATGTATTCAGGTTTGGAATGTATGCTGCTCTACATACGGGCACACCAAACACAACCAACCTAGAGTTGCTCGAATGCTGTTAACTTTTAAAATAAATAAAGCCAGTCAACATGTTACCCTTCATGTACCTATGTTAAATTTAAATCACGATGATAGCTGTAAGTGGAAATGTTTCACTTTTTGTTATAAAAGCTTTACACATACCATGGTGGCCACTGCTGTTGAGGTCAACAGCACCATGGTAACCGTGAAAGGTCAGCAGTTTAGTTTTTGTATGTTGAGGCCTTGGCTCAAGATCCCATCTGTGCTGACTTCAGACTGAAGGGAACACATTTCCTCCAGCTTGAAAACTGAAACATATGCTGCAATAATCAGAGGTTCCTTGAGTCAGTTCAGCTCTACGTATGCAGGATGTGGAGACTGATAACCTGTGTACAAACTAGAAGACTTCACATACGGCACCCACCTGCTAGACAAGGGAAGACATGAAGACACGCCCATAAGGCCTCTATACTGAAAAAGACAGAAGTAAGTCCCATCATCTACATGTATTATGTCTACATCTGCTTGCAGACTCTTGCTCCTGCTAAAAAGTAGAGTGAGGAGTTTGCAGGTTAACAAGACAGAACTAAGTCAATGAAACTGCAGCATTTAGGAAGGCCCTGCGAGCACTTGATCTTTGCAACTTTGTTACTTGATCTAGGCTTGTGCTCTTCAATACTGGCCACATTTGGCTATTTAACGAAAATTAAATAAAATTTAAAATCAACTTCCTCAGTCACACTAGCCACATTTCAAGTGATCAATAACCACATATGATTACTGGCTGGTTACCATATTGGACAGAGCAAGTATAAAACCCTTCTGTCATTACAGAAAGTGCCTTAGGCAGTTCTGACTTAGACACTAATACACTTTTTTACTTTAATATTTTAACTGGCACATAATAATTATAAACATTTATGAGGTACAGCATGGTTTTTTGTTGTTGTTGTTTAGACAGGGTCTCACTCTGTAACTCGGACTGAAGTGCAATAGTGCAATCATGGCTTACTGCAACCTCGATCTCCCAGACTCAAGTTAAAATTCTCCCACCTCAGCCTCTCAAACAGCTGGGACAACAGATGTGCACCATCACGCCTGGCTAATTTTTTATTTTTTGTAGAGATGGGATTTCAACACGTTGTCCAGGCTTGTGTCAAATTCCTGGACTCAAGCTATCTGCCCATCTCGGCCTCCCAAAGTTCTGGGATTACAAGCAGGAGCCACCACGCCTGGTTATACAGTGTGATATTTTTACACATACACACAATGTGTAATGATCAAATCAGAGTAAATTAGCATATCTATCACCTCAAACATTTATCACTTATTTGTGCTGGTAACACTCAAAATCTGCTCTTCTACCTATTGGAAAATACACACTAAGTTGTGGTTAACAGGAGCTAACCCACTTTTCAAACAAAATCAAAAACTCCCCAGCATACTGAACATAAAAATCCCAGAGTAAACGAGAAAATATCAAGGATTAGTCACCTAGCACAATTAATCTGAGATTTTTCACAGGCCTGGATGGTTGAGGCTTCTCTCAAGTGATATCTTTATTTGAGCATTACATTGTTTACTGTTGCACAGTGATTAAAAGAATGGACTCTGAAATTAGATGGTTTAAGTCTGAATCTCTCCAACAGGCTGTAAATTACTCTGATTCTCTTATTCTCCTATAGGTTAAAATGGGTTTTGTTTTTTTTTAAATAGAGACAAGAGCTCAAACTCCCAGACTCAAGCAATCTGCCTGCCTCAGCTTCCCAAAACACTGGGATTACAAGTGCGAGTCACTGCGCCCAGCCAAAATGGGGATATTAATAGTATCCACCTCACAGATTTGTTTAAAAATTAAATGATACAATGTATTAGTACCATGCTTTACATGGAGTAAGAGCTCTACAGTTGTTAGCTATTAACTATTATTATCCTTACCAAAAGGAAGGAGAAGGAAAGCATGAGGCTGAATTTCTGAATTTTGCCCATTAAAAAATTTTAGCGCTCTGGTAAAGATGCACTATGAGAGAAAATCAACACATACGATGTTTTTCATTTTCAGCCTTGTAATTTAACAATTTCCTTTCTCAGCTTTAAAAAGCCTGTCCTTGCCTTTTCATTCTTCTCATAAGTCTCTCTTCGGTGCACCATGTCCACTGTGCTACATGTTAGGCACTATTCAAAGCACATGACATACACCAGCTTAATAAATTCTCACAGCAATCCTACAAAGTAGATACTCAATGTGTCTATTTATTTCCAAGTGAAAATACTGAGACACTTAGAGGTTAGGCAACTCGTGCAGGATCACATAGCTAGTAAGTGGCAATGTGACTGGATCCAAATGCAGGCAGTCTGGATGGAGAATCTCTGCCCTATCGCAGCCACCATGCAAAACTGCTTAAATATGCAGCAGTCCTCCCTTCAAAACAAACAAACAAAACCTTTCCCAAGCTATCCACCCGGTAATATTTTTATAGTTTATTTCATTAGATTGGCATGGGCGAGAGTAAGTCTCTTGGGATTTGGATGTGACAGCAGCTATCACTGTCCTGTCTTCTGACTAAATCCCCTGGGGGATGTGGATGGAATAAAACTGCTATTCAGAAGGTCTGGCATTGCCCTCTGGGAGGTCTGGAAATTTGTGAGGATAGTTTGGTTTTCACAATAATTGTGGGACACCATCAAGATTCACTCTGAAGGAGACAAAGGTGCTTATATCCCACAGTATCTGTCACAATCACATACAACTTTCAAATGTCCAGTTTGGACATTTAGGTCTAGAACCTAACTGATGATTACATATAAGAAGTAATTCTTGTATTTTAGTTTATTTAATATATGCTGAATTTTCTAACATTGCAAGCACCAAGTAAAATAAAGAAACTGGTACTTCTGTCTTCAAAACCGTACCAGGAGTTGTTCATCATGTCAGACTAGAATGTCATGCTCTTTGCATCACAAACACAACACAGCTGCATCGGTCTCCAGCTGGAGCTGCACCTTTACAGTTCTGTACCAGGACTTCTCTGAGCACCTAGATACTTATATAGAACGTCTTAGTCAGCTAAGGCTGCTAGAACACAATACCATAAATTGGGTGGCTTACATGCAACAAAAGTTTACTTTTCGGCTGGACGTGGTGGCTCATGCCTGTAATCCCAGCACTTTAGGAGGCTGAGGCAGGCTCATTACCTGAGGTCAGGAGTTGGAGAGCAGCCTGGCCAACATGGTGAAACCCATCTGTACTAAAAATACAAAAATTAGCCAGGCATGGTGGCAAGTGCCTGTAATCCTAGCTATTCAGGAGACTGAGGCAGGAGAATCACCTGAACCTGGGAGGCAGAGGTTGCAGTGAGCCGAGATCATACCACTGCACTCCAGCCTGGGCGACAGAGTGAGACTCGGTCTTCTCAACAACAACAACAACAACAAAATATATATATATATATATATGTGTGTGTGTGTGTGTGTGTGTGTGTGTGTGTGTGTGTGTATTTATATATGTATATATATTATATATAAATATTTTTATAAATATATATAATTTATAAATAATTTATATTTATAAATGTTTTATTAAATACATATTTATAAATATATATTTATTTATAAATATATAGTATAAATATATATTTATTTATTTATAAATATATATATATATATATATTTTTTTTCACTGTTCTGGAGGCTGGGAAATCCAAAAATCAAGGTATCTGCAGATTCAGTGTCTGCTGAAGGCAGGTTTACTCATTCACAAATGGTGCCTTCTTGCTGTATCCTCACATGGCAGAAGGAGAGGTCAGCTTCCTGGGGCCTCTTTTATAAGGGCACTAATCCCATTCATAAGGACTCTGCCTTCCTGATCTAATCACCTCCCCCAAACCCAATCTCTTAATATTATCACCTTGGGGGCTAAGATCACACAACATATGAATTTTGGAAGGGTGCAAACACTCTGACCATAATAGGTAACATACACTGTTTTAGGATAAATAACTTCCCACTTATTTCTTCTTTATATTTTCATTAGGGCATTATATTGCATTTTGAAATTGTGTACATAAGTAGTTATATATCAAAGATTTTCTCTTCAGGATAGCGTGTGTGTGTGTGTGTGTGTGTGTGTGTGCACATGCATATCTCAAAATATATGTTTATAAAAAGGGATTTTGTGCTTAAAAGGGGTGATGTCCCATGCTTGACATCTCTGGGAAAAAAATTAGTCATCTACAAAATAAACTGTTGCTTTTTCCTACCATTATTTTACTATACAGGAAGATCATAGTTACATGTCCCTAAGGTGTTAGGGACTAATAGCTTTCTGACTGCCCAGAAGTATTGATAAACAGAGGGAAAAATGAAATTTATGAGTTCTCCATAAAATTCTGGCCTCTCCCCATCCTAATTCTTATTCTAGAAGCAAGTCTTTATTTATTTTTATTTTTATTTTTTTGAGATAAGAGTCTCGCTCTCTCACCCAAGCTAGAGTACAGTGGTGCAATCTCAGCTCACTGAAAACTCTGCCTCCTGGGTTCAAGTGATTCTTCTGTCTCAGCCCCCTGAGTAGCTAAGATCATAGGCACCCACCACCACACCTGGCTAATTTTTGTATTTTTAGTAGAGATGGGGTTTCACCATGTTGGCCAGGCTAGTCTTGAGCTCCTGACCTCAAGTGATCCACCTGGCCTCCCAAAGTGCTGGGATTACAGGTGTAAGCCACTGTGCCCAGCCAAGTCTTTAAAGTATAAAACCTTAAGGTACAGAAGCCACTATCTGTTGCATTCCCCTATCACCTCTCCCTGGCTGAGCCAACTAGTTTTGCATTAACTGCCATTCTCACACATCCCCAAGAACCTACAGAAATGATCTTGGCGTGTTGCTATGAAATCATCTCAAACCTCTCTGCATCTTTACCTACTCAGTAAATAAGATGACTTACACGTCCTTGGGTAGTTCCTGTAGCCCCGCCCCAGCTTGAATGGATCTCCCTAGTGTTGCTGATGCTCATCAGACTGAACAAGGGTGACTGTCTCATTTCCCTGACCTGGCATATCTTTAGTTTCTCCCCTCTTGGCTTCTAATGAAGACAGAACTGAATTGCCTAATTATCCTTTAGAAATAAAACCTTAACATCCCTTAATACTTGATCTCTTTTCAAAGTCTTCTATTTGTTTCCTGTAATTCTGCTAAAAATAGTTCAGACACTGAAAAAAATCAATTCCAATAAAACTAAATAAAATATATTGAATGACAACTACTTAATGTGTTAAAAAGAATACTAACTGATTTTTCTTTCAGTAAATTAAAAGGTTTCCTGAATTTGTAGCATTCTTAAACTGAATTAAAAAGTAGAAATGAGAGAAGATGAATATAGTAGTAGTTTTTAAATTTTGGTATGTATCAGATGTTCCTAATTACCTGATAAGGAATGTACCCACAATTTATAGGTTAAAGAAATTAAGACAAGAGAGGTTAAACAGTTTGCTCAAGGTCATGTATAGAGACACTTCCACCGTCCCCTCAACCAGTACTAGGATTACGACCCATATTTGCCTAATTCTATTACATCATGCTACCACTCTACACTCTACAGTAATTATAATTAGTGCTAACTACGTACCAAGAATGGTGCTAAGCATCTCATTTAGTCTTTATAATAATCCTATGAGGTAGGTACCAAATTTAGCTTCATTTTACAAATGAGAAAACTGGGAACAGAAAGTTAGGTTGCCCGAAGTCACATAGTAAATAGTTCACTTTATATTCAGATCCAGGTACCTGACTCCAGAACCTATGCCCATAATCATTAGGCTACACTCTCTAATAGACCAAAATTCACTTTGAAAAACTGAGTAAACAGCTAAAGGAAATGATGACAGTTCTATTCCCAACAGAATGATTTGTTTAACAATAGCTCTCCTCGTGAGGATGCATTATATAGTTTGAATATATGTCACCACCAAATCTCATGTTGAATTGTAATCCCCAGTGTTGGAGGGAGGGCCTGGAGGAAGGTGTGGGTCATGGGTGAGGATCTCTCATGGCTTAGTGCTGTGCTCATGATAAGATATGCTCATTTCAAAGTATGTGACACCTCCCCCTAACACTAGCTGCTGCTCTCTCCATATGACATGCCAGCTCGGCTTTGCCTTCTACCATGACTGTAAGGTTCCTGAGGCTTCATCAGAAACTAAGCAGATGCCAGGTGCCATGCATGGTTCTTATACAGGCTGCAGAACTGTGAGCCAAGTAAACCTCTTATCTTTATAAATTGCCCAGCCTCAGGTACTTCTTTATAGCAACACAACAGCCTAACACAATGCACTAGCAAATCGAAGTGGGATGTTTTTTTTGTCCCCAAGTGATTAAAACTCTTAAAAAACAAAACCATTAACCTTAGAATTAAATATCATCTTTTGATGTGCTAATGCAATATTGAACATGAAGTGATTACAAAGTAATTCCCCATAATTTCTATCTGTGGGTGGAAAGAGGGGTGGCATATAATGGCAAAACACAGAAATGTATTCCTACATTTGAAAATTCATTTTCTCAGGTTGGTCCGAGTGCAGTGGTGTTTACAACTAATTGATCACAACCAGTTACAGATTTCTTTGTTCCTTCTCCACTCCCACTGCTTCACTTGACCAGCCTTAAAAATAAAGAAAAAAAATATAAAAAAAAAAAAAAAGAAAAGAAAATTCATTTTCTCTTTGGAATACAGGCTCCTCCTACCCCTAGAGCAGTCAGAGAGACATAGTTACCAAATGCAAAACAGAATGCAGTCTTTACAGAGAAACCACCAGGGCTGAGAAATCACCCACTGTTATTTACAAATAAAGCCAGTAGTGAGAAATGTGACACACATATTAGAGGAAAGCAAAAGAGCCATTTTTAAATGTTATTTAAAGATTGTCCTTGGAAAATATGAAGGAAAAAACTAAGAATATTATCTGGTAAGTTAGCAAAGCCCTGAAGCAAGCATCAGACAACCCAAATCAGCCATGTGGGACACAGAGAAGGAGCCACATAGAACCAAAACCATTCTCTTCCCTATAAGGTTAAGGTCTGGGCTTCCTACAGGAAGAAACAAGAGATTTAGAATACATGGTGTCATGTAAATAGCTCTCACTGTCATTATTTTTAAGGCTTTTATGTATATCTTTTAACTGCATACTATTTATGTAAAATATATATTCATATATACATTAATGTGCACACACACATATACAAATATATGTAAAAATAAATGTTCCTCAACTTGTGACGTCAGGTGATCGATCCACTTACCTCGGCCTCCCAAAATCCTGAGATTACAGGCGTAAGCCAAGTTTTTGACATCCACACTGGGTAAATCCTGATAAGCAGAACAGTACCCATCACAAAAAGCTGCCTTAATTAAAAGCTATTTCAGCTTAGGTATGTTTCATATTACTGTAAAGAAGATCCTAGCCAAAAGATGATAATAAAACTATACAAACCCCTGGAACTGTTAACACAGATACACTGTCAATAATTTTTCTACAAAAACTGCCATGTCAGCTTAAGCAATCTTTTCTTCTCTGAACTGTGATAGCACTTACCTTCTCTAGGCTTAGGACCCACAGACGCAAAGGGAAAGTGTTGTGGCCCATCCCCCACTTCTAATGTAACAGCAATAATAATGGATAAAATGTATATAGTACCTACCCTTTTTAAATGTCCCAGACCCTTTTTAAATGCTTTAACTACTTACTCCATTATTTTTCATCCTTACAACAATCCCATTATTAGTCCATTTACTAAGAAGGAAATTGACCCAGAGTTGAGGTAAATCGTCCCAGGTCATAAAGCTATTTCACAGAACTAGATCTAGAGCCCTGGCATCCAGCACTAAAAATTAAATGAATGAATGTTTGCTGACTTTTTCTTTTTTTTTTTTTTTATTTTTTAGAATAAAAAGAATGAAAGAGAGAAAGGAAGAGGAAGAGATTTTAGAAAAAGAGAGAAAAGGAGAAAGAAAGAAACAGCAAAAGAAAGAAAAAATGAAAGAGAAAGGAAGAGAGTTTAGAAAAAGAGAGAAAAGGAGAAAGAAA
>CAUYQU010012129.1:0-21571 GCA_963574635.1 Cheracebus regulus
GCCGGGCGCTGTGGCTCACGCCTGTAATCCCAGCTCTTAGGGAGGCAGAGGCGGGAGGATAGCTTGAGCCCAGGAGTTCGAGACCTGCCTGGGCAATATAGCGAGACCCCGTTCTCCACAAAAAGGAAAAAAACAAAAAGACAAAAAAAAAATAAGCGTAACTTCCCTCAAAGCAACAACCCCCACCCTCCCTTTTCATATTCTTGCCTGGAAGAAAGGCCTTGCTTTCTTCTGCTTCTTAATGCTGGGAAAAGTTAAAGCCATTATGAAATGCTACTGCTACTGCTATTATGTGGGGAAGAAAGCAAATTTTCTTTTTACTTTTTTTTTTTGAGACAGAGTCTCACTCCGTCACCAGGCGCCAGGCTGGAGTGCAGTGTCGCGACCTCTGCTCACTGCAATCTCCGCCTCCAGGGTTCAAGCAATTCTCCTGCCTCAGCCTCCCGGGTAGCTGGGACTACAGGCATGCGCCACCATGCCTGGCCCTTCTTTTTACTTTTTAAATCAATATTTTAAGTTCGAGGGTACATGTGCAGGATGTGCAGATTTGTTACTTAGGCAAACGTGTGCCCTGGTGATTAGCTGCACAGATCATCCCATCATCCAGGTGTTAAGCCCAGTATCCATTAGCTATTCTTCCTGATGCTCTCCCTCCCACTTCCCGCATCAAAAGAACCCCACATTTTCTTTTTTTCTTTTTCTTTTTTTTTTTTTTTTTGAGATGGAGTTTACCTCTGTTACACAGGCTGGAGTGTAATGGCTCAGTCTCGGCTCATTGTAACCTCTGCCTCCCCATTCAAGTGATTCTCCTGACTCAGCCTTGAGAGTAGCTGGGACTACAGGCATGCACCACCACACCCAGCTAATTTTTTTGTATTTTTAATAGAGATGGGATTTCACCATGTTGGCCAGGCTGGTCTCAAAATCCTGATCTCAAATGATCCGCCCACCTCGGCCTTCCAAAGTGTTGGGATTACAGGCATAAGCCACTGCTCCTGGCCTCCAAATTTTATTTTGATGGCCTTGAGCAAAATTATACCATCCTAGACAGAAAGACACACACACACCCCATTCTCCCCATCTTGCTCTCTTTCTCAGATTTGAGATTCTCCTCCCACAGCCATTTTAAGCTTGCTCTTTTGCTCTTTAATGCAAGGCTAGGGAAAACATTCCAGGAGGCAGGGAAACTTCTCAGCACACCTGCTATCAGTCATATCTTGAAGGTTGGTCAAGCTTGTAGCAACTGAGTCTTCAGTCCCTGAAGCACCAGCAGCTCTGACTAGAGGTCCTGCCTCCTAGCTGTGGCCCCAGCTCTCCCTGATCGTGACAGCTGTGGCTTCCACGCTTGCTCCTACCCATGTCTGTAACTGAGCTCAGCGTACATTTGCCTTATGGGGGCCAGAGGACTGACTTTGTGAGCCAGAGGACTGCCTTTCTTTCACCTTTTCCCAATCCACAGTTAGCCAAATCTTGGCCCAAATTATGTGCTGGCTGGTGTTGGGCAGCTGTGAGACCCCTCCTTGCCCCTTTCTCTGTCTTCTAGGCTCTTCTGAGAACCAGGGTCCTCTGAGGTCTCGGATGAGATCTGGAGGAGGGTTTCCATCCAGACCACTTTCCACAGATTTCACTTCTGCTTTCATCTGGTAGGTGTGGTTTTCAACTAGAAGCCCTAATGGAGAAGAAAAAAATTCATTTACCATTCAGGACAAGGTGTTCACATTTGAACAAGGCAGAAATAACAGAAGGGAAGTGAATTCTAAAGGGACTTTCAGCTTTTGGGGGAGACATATTTGAGTGCAGGTGGCTAGTCCACTCATTAGCGGCTCTTTGCCCCTCACTGAGGCAGGCTTGACTCTAAACAGATAACACAGGGCCGAAACACACCCAGCCAGCTTTGATAAGTAACCACCTCTGCCAAACAGTGTTTCTTTCACAGGCCCACATGATCTCATCGCAGAGCCTGGATTTTCTGGTATCTGTTCCAAGCACAGACTCACTTCTGATTACCTTTGCAAATGATAGTCAATCTATCCTGAGAAGCTCCTTTATATCCCACACTGGGCTAAGCTCTGAAGAGGATACAGTTAAAGAACCCAGGTCCCCAGGCTGGGCAGGGCAACTCATGTCTGTAATCCCAGCACTTTTGGGAGGCCAAGGCAGGAGGACCGCTAAAACCCAGGAGTCCAAGATCAGCCTGGGCAACATAGTGAGATCTCTCAAGACCTTGTGTCTACAAAACATAAAGAAAACTAGCCATGCATGGTGGCTTGCACCTGCCTGTAGGAAGCTGAGGCAGGTGAGCCTGGGAGGCGAAGGTTGCAGTGAGCCAAAATCACATCACTGCACTCCAGCCTGCACAACAGTGAGACTCTGTCTCACAAAAAAGAAAAGGAAAAAAAGGACCCATGATTCCTCACAAAGCTTACCTCTGTCTCTGATTCATGGTTCTCTATTTCCACAAGCTTTGTGGAAGGGGTTCATGACACTTTACCTTTATGGTGCAGATGACTCCCCGAAACTGGATTCCTTTAGCTACTGGCTCCACACCACTCCCTCCAGGAGCCACCTTCCCTCTCCATGTTTTTCTCATGAATTTTGAATGGGCCATTTCTATTTTATTCTTTTTTTTTTTTTTTTTTTTTGAGACCAAGTTTCACTCTTGTAGCCCAGGCTGGAGTGCAATGGTGCTATCTCGGCTCACTGCAACCTCCACCTCCTGGGTTCAAGCCATTCTCCTACCTCAGCCTCCCGACTAGCTGGGATTACAGGTGTGCGCCACCATGCCTGGCTAATTTTTGTATTATTAGTAGAGACAGGGTTTTACCATGTTGGCCAGTCTGGTCTCAAACTCCTGACCTCAGGTGACCCACCAGCCTCGGCCTCCCAAAGTGCTGGGATTACAGGCATGAGCTACCGCGCCCAGCTTTTATTTCATTTTTAAGACTGCTCTGTCACCCAGGTTGGAGTACAGTGGCATGATCATGGCTCACTGCAGCCTGGACTTCCCCTGCTCCAGCCATCCTTCCACCTCAGCCTCCTGAGTAGCTGGAACCACATGCACATGCCACCATGCCTGAATGGGCCATTTCAAAAGTCTCACACCGTTGAGCAACGTTGCATGCTTATAATGATCACATCAGACTTTATTACATGCTCCCACTACAAACTTCTGCAGGAGATACTTATATATGCACTGGCTCTCACCAAAGAACTCAAAGTCATTTAAGAATCCCCACCTCCCAAAAGTGCTGGGATTACAGGTGTGAGCCACTGTGCCCGGCCAGAAAAACAACTTCTTTCTGCAAGGCTGCAACACCAGCTAATCAAAGCCCACCAAACTTAAAGCTGGCACTTTTTTACTCTTTCCCCTATGAAACCCATCTCACTCCCCAAGTTCGGGGAGACACTCCTTTTGGGTATTCTTTGTTGCAAATTCAAGCAAAGGACGGAATAATGTACCTATTCCTTTGCAGTGTGAACATCAGAGAATTTTTGAGAATAGTTCTGGTTAGCCAGAGGAGACCTAATTGATTACTTGAGGCATTCAGTAGAAATCCCAGGAGGACCATGCCTTTGTAGTAGAGCTAACTGGTCCTCTAGCGTAAAGGCTACTCTAAAAAGAAATTTAAGGCCAGGTGCAGTGGCTCATGCCTGTAATCCCAACATTTTGGGAGGCTGAGGCAGGCAGATCACTTGAGGTGAGGAGTTCAAAACCATCCTGGCCAATATGGCAAAACCCTGTCTTTACTGAAAATGCAAAAATTAGCCTGGTATGGTGGCACACACCTGTAATCCCAGCTACTCAAGAGGCTGAGGCAGGAGCCCAGGAGGCAGAGTCTGCAGTGTGCCGAGATCATGCCACTGCACTCCATCCTGGGCAACAGAGTGAGACTCTGTCTCAAAAAAAAAAAAAATTTAAAAACAGGCTTCCAAAAAGGACCAAACTGAACTGGAAGTAACTGCTTACCAGAAAACAGCCTAGCATTCTTTAAAGGCAAACAACAAAACCTAGCATTTAGCAATGCAAAGGTAACATCTTCCAGCATAGGACAAAAAATCAGCACACACACAAAGAAACAGTAAGTGTGACTCATAACCAGGAGAAAAATCAGCCAATATGAAGCGGACCCAGAAATGACAGAGATGGCAGAATGAAGGCTAAAATAGCTATTATAACTAAATAAACGTGATCACAATGAGAAGAGATAGAAGATATAAAAAAGAAACAGAGGAACTTCCAGAGATAGGATTAACAGTAGACTAGATACGGAAAGAAAAGAATACCCAACTTGAGATATAACAATAGAAACCAGTCAAGTAAAAACAAACAAAAAAAAGACTGGGCGAGGTGGCTTATACCTATAATCCCAGCATTTTGGGAGGCTGAGGCAGGCGATCACCTGAGGTCAGGAGTGTGAGACCAGCCTAATTTTTGTATTTTTAGTAGAGACAGGGTTTCACCATGTTGGCCAGGCTGGTCTCGAACTCCTGACCTCAGGTGATTCACCCGCCTTGGCCTCCCAAAGTGCTGGGATTACAGGTGTGAGCCAGCGTGCCCAGCCAGAAAAAAAAATAGATTTTTTTAATGAAAATAAAAATAAAATGAACACCACTTCGGGGAGCTGTGGGATAGTACCAAGCGCAAACTCTTGGGCTCAAGTGATGTTTCCGCCTTGGGGCCTCATGTGGTCTAACATAATTGGAGCCTCTTCAAAATTAGAGAAGGCTGAAAAAACAGCCAAAAATTTTCTAAACTTGATGCTGTTTAAAGCAAAAAATAATAACAAGGTCTTAAGAGGTTTATAACATATGTAGAAGTAAAATGAATAATCATAATAGCCCATCAGGAGTCTAGGTGGGAGGACTGCCTGAGCCCAGGAGTTCAAGGCTGTGATGCACTATGAGCCTGCATGAGCCTGTGAATGGCCACTGCACTCCAGCCTGGACAACATAGTGAGACTCTGTCTCTAAATAAAAAGAAAAAAGGGAGGAAAAAAGAAAAAAAACAATAGCCCAAAGGATAGAAGAGAAGCCATGAAAATAAACTGTTATAAAGCTCTTTGATTTTGTGTGGAGGGCATAACATTTGAAGGTATTCTGGGTTATGCAGTTTATCTGAGGTGGCAGATATGATGGAGCTGGGATCCAAATTAGGCTTTCCAGATTCAAAGCTTCCTGTGGGGACATGAGATGTGAGGTCAGGCTCACACATACCACAAGACAGTTTTCCCAGAGGCTGTGGGAATTAAGTGCTTTCATCTCTGTTGTGGGAAAATTGTATCCCCTCAAAAGACATGTTCAAATCATAACCTCCAAACCCATGAGCATCAGCTTCCTTGGAAATAGATTCTTTGAAGATATAATCAAGTCACACTGAGTTAGGGTGAAACCTAACCCAATGACTGGTGTCCTTATTTAAAAAAAAAAAAGTGGGGAGGTGGATGTCTGGTACAGTGGTTCAGGCCTGTAATCCCACCACTTGGGGAGGCCAAGGCAGGTGGATCTCCTGAGGTAAGGAGTTGGAGACAGCCTGGCCAACGTGGTGAAAAATTAGCTGGGGGTTACCTAGTACCAGCTGGGCCAGAGAGACCCCACCCAGGCAGCGCTCTAGGAAATGAGAGGCAGACACCCAAATAGAACAGCAAAGTGGGTCTATGGCGGGGGCGGGGGCAGCAGCCTTCCAAACTGAGTCTCAGGGGCTGCTGGCATTCCAGGCTGAAGGCCCCGAGCAGATTCTGATTCATGTATTTATTCTCTCTGAACAGGTGCTTATTATTAACAAACAGGTGTTCTGTATTTTCTCATAACTGAAAAATATACCAAGTAGGCAGCTGTTCCCCCTTACCACTGATTACAACCAAGCTAAAAGGTGTTCTCCACGAAGGAGCCACGGGGACAGGGTCAGATATCTCAAAGAATTGTTTTAACTGATGTATGATATTTTTACATTGTTCTTCCACTTTGGAATGCCCCAGGCGGTTTTCCACTTTGTGCGGGGGTGGAGGGAATGGAGGGGTTGGGGGGGAACAGGGTCAGATATCAAAGAATTGTTTTAACGGGTGTATGATACTGATACATTGTTCTTCCACTTTGGAATGCCCCAGGTGGTTTTCCTCTTGGTGAGGGGTAGCGGAGGAGGGGGCTAGGTTTTCCTTGCCATCGTTCTTTCCAGCAAGCAATATATTCTATCATACACTCAGTATTCATCAATATTCCTAACTTAATATTTAACAGGGAGTGGTGGCACATGCCTGTAGTCCCAGCTACTCCAGTGGCTGTTGTTTTAAGCCACTCTGCCTGTGGCATTTTGTTACAGAAGCCCTAGGGAACTAATATAATCTCTACAGCTTCCTCTTTCTGATGCTCCCAGCCTTTACAAGGTAAAGAAGCTTTGCCTCTACCCATGCGTGGGCCCAGCATGAAGTGAGTGTTGATAGCAGGACATTAAGTTGACAAAATAAACCACCTTCAGGATCTAATAGCCACAGGGGAAAAGCATGAAGTGGGGACTGGTTGGACGGGTTTTCTCATAAATCTCAATGACTTTGATCCCAACCAGGTGGATTTAAAGTTAATTGATTCAGGGAGGAACACTTGAGCAGATGCAGCATGTGTGAGGCCTGTGCTAGACCCACTGGGAAAGCCAGGTGAGTCACATGCCACTGCCCTGGGGGAGCTCATAGGATTTACCTCTGCACAAGGTGTAATAGAACAGGTCAGTCCCTAGTCAAGATGTGAGTAACAGGCTGTGCAAGTTCAAAATCAGGAGAGTGATTCATTTCCCCTGGAGGCGCATCAGCCAGACCAGACCGCTTCACTGAGGAGGAGGAGGCAGTGGCAAGGTCTCACTAACGAATATCTGACTGTGGAGTCTGCAGCCCAGAGAAGGTGTGTCGATTGGAGACAAGCAAAGGGAAACAAATCTACCAGGAGAGCTGGTGTTTTTCTGGAGAGTTTCACTGATCATGCGGTGGTGCTCTTTGCTCAGTGGAGAGGTGCAAAGCTGTCTAGGCCCTGCTGTCACTGAGGGGGATTCTCTGGGCTCTCGGAACCCCTTCTCTTCCCTTCTGGTTCTCCACTTGGGGTGAGTGCTCATCACCACCTTCTGCAGAGATTGAGGAAAGTGGAGAAGGTACATAGAGGCTTTGGAGCTGCTAGTGATATCAGTGACATCTTGTAAGAGAGCTGGTGGCTGGAGAAGGAGAGAGCAGGCTTTGTGTTGCATTGGCAGGATCTGGGGCAATAGTATAGCCCACATATCTAAGCTCCATTTATGTTGCCAAAAACAGTATAGCCCACATGTCTAAGCTCCATCTACATTGACACTCCATGACCCCACGTGGGCCACCCCAGTGTCATGGCCAGTCTGGAGAAGTGACCCTGCGAAAAAGCTATGTATGCCCCGAAGGTAGACTTGACCCTTCTGAGCAAGAAATTTTGATGTACTGCGAGCACCCAGAATGGTCTAGGAGAGAGAGAACAGGCTCCAGTGGACATATTCTCTTGGCCCTATTGGCTGCCTCTTTCATGGGAAGGGACGTGGCTGAAATAAGCCTAGAGCAGGACTCTGTAAGGTCTGGGGCCCTGAGAAGGAACACACTTACCCATGTCGAAGGTAGAATTGGGAAGAAGCACTGTTATAAACTCAGCAAAGTGATACTCAGTTTCTTGGTTTTGTTCTGGAACTAGACTAATGAATTCCAATCATCATGGAAGCCCTGTTTGAAGCATTTCACGGAGAGAAACTTGTATGATGTAGTGGTTTGCAACTGCGGAAAATTTGGCATACAGTGACATTTGGTGATGTCTACAGGCATTTTGGGTTGTCATAGCTGGAGGATACTGCAAGGCATCTGGTGGGTAGAGGCCAGGGATATTGCAAAATGTCCTACAACGTTGCCCTGCAGGATAGTACCCCATAAGAAACAATGATTTTGGCTGGGCATGGTGGCTCACACCTGTAATCCCAGCACTTTGGGAGGCCGAGGCAGGCAGATCACTTGAGGTCAGAAGTTCAAAAACAGCCTGGCCAACATGGTGAAACCCCGTCTCTACTAAATATACAAAACAATTAACTGGATGTGGTGGCACACACCTGTAATCCCAGCTACTCAGGAGGCTGAGGCAGGAGAATTGCTTGAATGGGGAGATGGAGATTGCAGAGAGCTGAGATGGTACCACTGCACTCTAGCCTGGGCGACAGAGCAAGACTCCGTCTCAAAAAAAAAAATAGACCAGGCATGATGGCTCACACCTGTAATCCCAGCACTTTGGGAGGCCAAGGAGGGTGGATCATGATGTCAGGAGTTCAAGACCAGGCTGGCCAGCATGGTGAAACCTCATCCCTACTAAAAATGCAAAAATTAGCCAGGACTCGTGGTGCACAACTGTAACCCCAGCTATTCAAGAGGCTGAGGCAGGAGAATCACTTGACCCCGGGATGCAGAGGTTGCAATGAGCTGAGTCATGCCACTGTACTCCAGCCTGGGCGACAGAGCTGGACTCCATTTCAAAAAATAAACAAATAAAAATAAGAAACAATGATTTGGCCCCAAATGTCCACGGTGCTGAGGTTTTAGAAATAAATTTTTAGTACCCTGGGCACATGCTTTGGACTTGTTTGCTGCAGGATGCTGGGCCTGGAAGATGTAAGATCGTAAGCAGCCAGGGCTCCTAAAGAATGACTGAGTGGCTGTTTCCAGAAAAGTAGGTCAGAATCAGCAGAAAAATAACTTAATGATGAACTTGGGACTGTGCTATCAGCCTCAACAACTTGGGGCCCAGCAATTGGCCATGCAAAGCTCCCTAAGACCCAGCCTAAACTGTCCATCCCTTTTCCTTGTGCAACTTTCCCACCCTCCTCACCAACCATCTCTCACCTTTGGTCTTCGCTGGGGCAGCTCCCCATTCAACTAACTCCCCTGTGCTTAAGTCAATTATCTCAGTTTTCTTTGCAGCTTAATACTTAACAGGCCTCATGGTGCCTACTTTTCTTTCTCTCCTTTTTTTTAGGGGGATGGAGTTTCACTCTTGTTGCCCAGGCTAGAGTGTAATGGTGCAATCTCGGCTCACTGCAACTTCTGCCTCCTGGGTTCAAGCAGTTCTCTTGCCTCAGCCTCCCAAGTAGCTGAGACTACAGGCACCCAGCTAATTTTTGTATTTTTAGTAGAGATGGGGTTTCACCATGTTGGTCAGGATGATCTCGATCTCTTGACCTGCCCACCTCGGCCTCCCAAAGTGCTGGGATTACACGTGTGAGCCACTGGGCGCCCAGCCTACTTTTCTTTATCAGGCTGTACAATGCAGGACACAGAATTTGGACTTAGGTGTGTGTGAACCCAAGGGCCATGCTCAGCTGAGCAGCCAGCACTGCCTCCCTGGAGCAGCCAGGATTCTGGGAGGGATACTTTGGACAGCATTTTATGAAATGTTTCTGGCCTCCTTCTAAACCAGAGCAGAAAGGGATGTTCTAAACACCAACCTCCTCTACCCCCTCATGACAACTTTTTAAGCTGAGCATGCTGCAATCACTTAATTCTTCTAGACATAAGTCAGTAGCCACATCCACTCTGAGCCTGTGAGCAGGCAGGATCAAATTTAAGAGCATCTCTTCTTTGGAATCTTAAGGCCTAGGATCCCAGCAGTTTTGGAGTCTAAAGACTTTTCAGGCTCCCAAAGATCCCTCGATTTTTAATGTTAAATGTTTCCTCAATACTTAGCTAAGCAAAGAAGGAAAAGGTGTACTTTTATTACACAGTCAATTCTGGATGATTCTAGGGGAAATTCTTCCATTTCAGAAATCTCTACTTTCTTCTTTTCTCCCACTCTTCTTCATTAATTCTCTCAGTAAATATTTATCTGTGTCCAGGCGTGGTGGCTGACACCTGTAATCTCAGCACTTTGGGAGGCCGAGGTGGATGAATCGCCTGAGATCAGGAGTTCAAGACCAGCCTGGCCATCATGGTGAAACCCCATCTCTACTAAAAAATACAAAAATTAGCTGGGCATGATGGTGCGTGCCTATAATCCCAGCTATTTGCGAGGCTGAGGCAGGAGAACTGCTTGAACCCAGGAGGAGGCGGAGATTGCAGTGAGTCGAGGTCACACCACTACCCTCCAGCCTTGGAGACAGAGGAAGACTCCGTCTCGATTAAAAAAGATTAAAAAACAAAGGCAGAAATTCAGACTGGGGTAGCAGTGGCATCCTCAGCCCAGGGCTGGCACCTACTAGATACCCCAGGTACCATGGTAAGCACAGGTGTACAGTGATGAAGAGCATTTTCCTAAATAATATTACCCAGGCTGACTCCAAGTTTTAACACCTCAGGCAGGAAAGGGAGAGGAGTGTTAATAATATGTTTGCCATGGAATTTCACCAATGTAAAAATAAGATTCTGGGAAATAATTATCTGCACTTCAGTTATTTGGGGTGGTACCAGAGGGAATCTTTATAAAGGTGTTATCAATGGAGAAAAGGAAGGGAAAGATCCTTAGTGCTGGGTTGTTTTCCCAAGCACCTCGATCTAGTAGATTTCCTATAAATAAATAGTACAAATATCTTTCCACATCTGCGAACTACTAGTGAGCATCAGTTTTAGAGAGAAATAGAACAAAGCTCCTTTTCTGCAGTAAGACTACATTAGCTTAATGTTGCTGTTTAAAAAAGTTTCCACTGACCTTAAAAACACTGAAATCCAAGAAATTGGATTCTGGAATTTGAGGGCAAGGGAATCCCAGGGTTGTGGACACACGGTCACATCAATAACAAAAACAAAAGAGAAATGAATAAAGACGGGACAGCAGCTTGAAATACTAGGAATCCGGGTCCCTGCAGGAAGCCCAGGGACTGCCAGGAATACAGCCCTATTCCAGCCACGTGATCATTCTCCAGCCTTCCCCTGGGGCCTGGAGACAAAGGAGATGGGAGGAGACTTGGGGACAAAGAGCAGGAGCTGTAGAGTCTAGTCCTGGGGTAAGGATGCCACTGCTATCTTTGTCTGAGTTTCTGCCTTTGTTTTTTAATCTTTCCGAAAGGAAGTTAAAAATTAATCCAAGAAGTAAAAGGACTAAGTAAGCAAAGGTGCCTGTGAGGCTCTCTAAGGGTACCTGCTCGCCCAGTTTGCCCCGCCACACTGAAGGCAAAGCGTAAAGGGGAAAGGCTTTCGCAACCACCTTGAGCCCCCAGCCCCTCCTTTTAGGGCTCTTTCCTGCCTTTCAGAGTCTCCTCTCCCACCCCTCCTTCGGATCTCTGGGCGAACCTCTTTCCTCTCCACCTTCATCTTAGCATTTATGTCTTAAGTTGCTGTCCCTATCCTGAAATAAATTCATTATAGAAAACTATGCTCTCTGACAATGGGTATCACCTAACAGCCAATGGTGAGAAGGGAGATAGCTTTTGTTCTTTGATGTTGTTTAAAAAAAAAATGCAAATGTCATGATAATGAGGCCAGTCTAGAAGAAAAGGTGAAAGCTGGACAGAGATTCAGGTCCCCGCATGGCTGTGAAATCCATTTCTTCTGGTTACAGTGAAACTACTTCCCCTAGCTTCCTATTTATGATGATTTCCATTATTTGGAATGTTTGTGACTCTCTTTTTCTGTCACACACATGGGTACAGTGAGAGCTAGATGCAGTTTAGAAATAAAATCTCTGTTGAACAGACTAATTTAAATTTTTGAATAAAGAAATAAAAATTCTAGTTCCATAGTTCAATGTTGAGTTTATTTGCCTTGTCTTTACATTAGTTTTGGCTTTGTTTCCTACCTGCTTCTGTTCCTCTCTGATTTCTCTTGTGGCCCATGGAGAGGAATCTTGGTATTGCAGGCTCTTCTAGACTCCTAGTGGATGCTTTTCCAACTGTAGAGCGAAAATACTCATTATGAGGCCAGTCTTAAAAATGGCCAGCTAAGGCTTTTTTTGGTTGTTTAATTAATGTGTAATTAGCTCCAAGGGCACCATTTTTCTTTAATTTTTGGTGTTTTTTGTTTTGTTTTATTTTGTAATGGAGATATTTACCTACAATAGGCTGAGCACAGTGGCTCACTCCTGCAATCCTAGCATTTTGGGAGGCCAGGTGGGAGAATAGCTTGAAACCAGGAATTTGAGTCCAACCTGGGAAACATAATGAAAACCAAGTCTCAAATAAAATAATAATACTTTACATACAATAAAATGCACAGCTCTTAGAGATGCAGAGAGTGTTGACAAATGCATATACTTGTATAGCCCACACCTCTATCATAATATGGAACATTTCCATCACCTCCCTGCCCTTTCCCCCAGGGAGGGGACTCCCAACCTTGTCCCTGTCCCAGGCAACTTTGTTCTGATTTCTATCACCGTAGATTAGCTTTGCTTGTTTTAGAATTCTGTGTCAATGGACCCATACAGTATGTACTCTTTTGTACCTGGCTTTTATTGCTTAGCATAATGCTCCGAGGTTCCTCCAGGTTGTTGCAGGAGGAACAAATATTCATAGTCTGTTTTGACCTTCAAAACAAAGGTCCCTTTGATAGAAAACCCCCACAATTTATTAAGTGCCCTCTCTTCCTGCACAAATTTCAGCTGAGCTGGAACAGCATCTCCAAGAATTCCTGTCCCTGTATATTCTGCGTTAGTGTTGGCTACAAGAGAAATTTACAGTGTTTGGAAGGTGTAGGAAATAGCAGCCTTTTTTCTTGAGACGGAGTCTTGCACTGTCACCTGGGTTGGAGTGCAGTGGTGTGATTTTGGCTCACTGCAACCTCTACCTCCTGGGTTCAAGCAATTCTCTGCCTCAGCCTCCCGAGTAACTGGGATTCCAGGTGCCCACCACCGTGCCTGGCTAATTTTTTGTATTTTTAGTAGAGACGGAGTTTCAGCATCTTGGCCAGGCTGGTCTTGAACTCCTGACCTCATGATCCACCCACCTCCGCCTCCCAAAGTGGTGGTATCACAGGCGTGAGCCACCACACCCAACCTCTTTTTTCTTTTTTACTGCTCTCAAGGTAAAGTGCAGGCAGCAGGCAGTGAGGCAGCTCCCATGCATTATTCGTGTGATGCTTAGTTCACTGGCATGAGGCTATACCTGGACCATGGCTCCTCTAGCCCCTTCAGAACGTTGTCAGCACTCCTAGCATGTAGGTTTAAAGTGGGGAGAAGCAGACCTGCGTTCCAGTTGTCCTCGTGAGTTTCCATGTGTCCTCACTCTCGTTCAAGTCCAGCTTGCTTTTCTGATGCCAGTGAGGCTACCTCTAGAGACGAGGCTAAACACTAGATACAGAGGCAGCAGTCTTGCTGTTTTCCACCAGCTCCCACAATTGTGTGATTCTATATCATCCCTATAATAAGTCCCTTATTCTCTATCCTTCTTAATGGTTCTGCTTCTCTGACCAAATCCTGACTGATTCAGGAGAGACAAGATGTCAGCATCCATGTAGACAACACATCCAGCCAAACCAACCTGGCCTCCTGGCTGCTTAGATTCGGAACCCATTCGTGCTTCCCCGCTGTCCACTTCCGCGGTCCTCTGCTGCGGCTACATGCTGGACACTAAGAACTCTGGGAACTGCTCCACGTCTCCATCTTCCTGCACAAATTTCAGGTTCTTCCCATTTTCTTACTCCCTTTCCCTCACTTACCTGCCCTGGGACGTCATCTACAATTCCCACCCTTGGCTTCTCCTTTTTGTCTCAGTCCATCAGCCTCCTCTGGCTTCCCTGTACCCCCTCTCCAATCTATACCTCACTGAATACCACCTTGCCCACTTGCTTGCCAGCAGCTTCGGTGCTATTGAGAAAAATTATCGGCCGGGCGTGGTGGCTCATGCCTGTAATCCTAGCACTTTGGGAGGTTGAGGTGGGTGGATCAACTGAGGTCAGGAGCTTGAGACCAGCCCAGCCAACATAATGAAACTCCACCTCTACTAAAAGTCCAAAAAATTAGCTGGCCATGGTGGCAGGTGCCTGTAATCCCAGCTACTTGGGAGGCTGAGGCAGGAGAATTGCTTGAACTCAGGATTCGGAGGTTGAACCCAGAGATTGCGCCATTGCACTCCAGCCTGGGTGACCAGAGTGAAACTGTCTCAAAAAAAGAAAAATTATCCAAAACTTGGAAACAAGACAAGAGGATGACTGTATGTCCTTTCAAAGTCATTTAAAGTGGTTTACAGGCTTACTCAAGGATTATTTAATTGTTTAGAAGAATAAATCCTCCTAGAACCCTGGGTTTTTAGGCCAAAGCCTCACCTATTTCATTGTATTCCCTAAATGTACAGTCATGGATCACTTCACAATGGGGATATATTCTGAGAAATGTGTTGTTAGGTGACTTTGTGTACACATCATAGAGTGTACTTACCCAAACTTGGACAATGTAGCCTGCTACACACCTAGGCTATATAGTATAGCTTATTGCTCCTAGGAGATAACTTGTATAACATGTTACTGAACTAAGTACTGTAGACAGTTGTAGCACAATGGTATTTGTGTATCTAAACATATTTAAACAGAAAAGGTGCAGTAAAAATATGGTACAACAGATTAAAAATGGGGCCAGGAGCAGTGGCTCACGCCTGTAATCCCAACACTTTGAGAGGCCAAGGTGGGCAGATCACAAGGTCAGGAGTTCGAGACCAGCCTGACTAACATGGCAAAAACACCATCTCTACTAAAAATACACAAAAATTAGCTGGGCTTGGTGGCACCTGCCTGTAATCCCAGCTACTCAGGAGGCTGAGGCAGGAGAATCGCTTGAACTCTGGAGGCAGAGGTTGCAGTGAGCCGAGATTGTGCCACTGCACTCCAGCCTGGGTGACAGAGTGAGACTCAAAAAAAAAAAAAGAAAGAAAGAAAAAAAATTTTGGCCTGGTGTGGTGGCGCATGCCTGTAATCCCAGCACTTTGAGAGGCTGAGGCAGGCGGATCACGAGGTCAAGAAATTGAGACCATCCTGGCCAACATGGCAAAACCCTGTCTCTACTAAAAAATACAAAAATTAGCTGGGTGTGGTGGCGCATGCCTGTAATCCCAGCTGCTTGGGAGGCTGAGGCAGGAGAATTGCTTGAATCCAGGAGGCGGAGGTTGCAGTGAGCTGAGATCGCATCAGTGCACTCCAGCCTGGCAACAGAGCGAGACTCCGTCTCAAAAAAAAAAAAAAAAAAGTTTTTAAAAATTTAAACATTTTAACTTTTTTATAATAACACTTAGTATGTAACACAAACACATTATGCAGCTTACAAATATATTTTTCTTTTATATCTTCTATAACCTTTAAACTTTTTAAATTTAATTTATTTATTTTTTAACTTTTAAATTCTTTTGTTAAAAACTAAGACACATTAGGCTGGGCCCACAAAGGGTTAGGATCATCAGTATCACTGCCTTCCACCTCCACACCTTCTCTTGCTGGAAGGTCTTCAAAGGCAGTAACATGCATGGAGCTGTCATCTTCTATAATAACAATGCCTTCTTCTGGAATACCTCCTGAAGGACCTGCCTGAGGCTGTTTTACGGTCAAACTTCTTTAATAGTAAAATAATCATAAAAATACAGTATAGTAAATATATAAACCAGTAACATAGACGTTTATTATCAGTGTCGAGTATTATGTACTATATATAATTGTCTTCACCTCTTTATCCCCCACTTATTCCCACTTACTCTATATCCTGCCCTCAAAACACTCTGGTGAAACTTCTCCTGCTAAGAGCACCACAACCTCCTGGTAGCCAAACACAATGGTCAATCTTAGTTCTTGCTTCAGTTGTACTCTGCCTTATTAGCTTCTTTTAACTGTTTGTTCCTTTCTGAAAACTTCTCCCCACTAGTCTCCTTATCCTCACTATCTTTGGGTACTTTAACTCTCTCATTGTTTCTTTCCAATATACTTTAAGGGCTCTAGTTCTTCTGCCTGTCCCTCAAATCAGTATTTCTGGTGGGGGTTGGGCACGGTGGCCCACGCCTATAATCCCAGAACTTTGGGAGGCCAAAGTGGGTGGATCACTTGAGGTCAGGAGTTCCAGATCAGCCTGACTGACATGGCAAAACCCTGTCTCTACTAAAAATACAAAAAAATCAGCCAGGCATGGTGGTGCACACCTGTAATCTCAGCTACTCGGAAGGCTGAGGCAGGAGAATCACTTGGAGTTGGGAGGCAAAGGTTGCAGTAAGCAGAGATCGCACAACTGCCTGGGCCACTGAGTGAGATTTTGCCTCAAAAAAAAAAAAAGAAAGAAAAAGAAAAAACTTTCGATTTTTTGGTGTTCCAAAAAATTGAAATCCAGTCTCAGTTTTCCTTTTCTTCTCCTCCTGTAATTAATTGATATACACTTATAATTTCAACTATGACTTTAGATACTGATGACTCTGATATCTATCTATACATCCATCCTAAAACTTTCTTCTTAGCTCCAGATACATGTTTTCAACACAGGATGGGATGGAATTAGGAATGAATAAAACATCTGTCCCTAGATGCATCACAAACACCTTAAACTCAGATATGAACTGATTCTCTTTTTGCTTCGTTTGGTTGTTTTTTTTTTTTTTTTTGGGACTCCCACTTTGTCACCCCGGCTGGCTTAAAGTGGCGCAATCTTGACCACTGCAACCTCCACCTCCCTGGTTGAAGCAATTCTCCTGCCTCAGCCTCCCAAGCAGCTGGGATTACAGGAGCCTCCACGTCTAGCTAATGTTTATATTTTTTAGAGACAGGGTTTCCTCATGTTGGCCGGGCTGGTCTCAAACTCCTGACCTCAAGCATTCCACCCCCTCAGCCTCCCAAAGTGCTAGGATTATAGGCATGAGCCACGGTGCCTGGCCCTCTTTGTTTGTTTTAAGACTAGTCAAGTGCGGTAGTGAGAAGAGGGTAAGAGTCGAACAAGGAGTTTGAGAATTTGATCTGTAACTGACTGTGCACAATCAATTGAAATAACTACCTTCAGGCCAGTGAAGGTAATAAGTCTATCACCAAAGCTGCTGCCTCCGCCTCCACTCCAGCTATGTAAATGGTGCAACCATTTACCCTGTCACCAAATCTAGGAAACTGGAATCATCCTAAATTGCTCTCTTTCAAATCTCATACACCTGTTGACTCTATCATCTCCCAGTTGCCTCTTGGGTCTGTGTCCTCTTCTTCATGACCTGCCCGTCACCAATGTCTAGCTCAGGCCCTTGTTTGCTCATCCTTTCATATAGCCTCCCAGGCTTAGCTGTCTGTCCCTCCAAGCAGTCCTCTGTGTCACTACAAAGGGGTTGTTTCCAGACATCGGATCACATCATATCACTCCCAGGATTAATCCTCACTTAGATACCATCCACTCTCCTATCATCTGGACTTTACCTTCAGCCTTATTGCCCATCATCCCTGATGCACCCTATAATCTAGCCATATTCAACTACTTTTAGCTTCCCAAACTCATCACACATATACCCATCTTTATACCTTTGCATAAATCGTTCTTGCTGTATAAATGCCCTTTCCCCACTTGTTGGCCTGGCAAATTCCTGTGCGTCTTCAGGACAACTGAGCATCCTTTGCTGTAGACAGCATTCTCTTGTCTTCTCTGTGCTCTCATAGCACGTTGACATTTCTGTATCTTACCACTTCACATCTACTGCCTGACTTCTGTACTGTGAACTTGAGAGAGTGACCATCTAATCCATCTTGAGACACCCAGGTGGGGCATGGGGACTCATGCCTGTAATCCCAGCACTTTGGGAGGCCGAGGTGGGTGGATCATTTGAGGTTAGGAATTCAAGACCAGCCTGGCCAACATGGTGAAACCCTGTCTCTACCAAACAATACAAAAATTAGCCGGGTGTGGTGGCGCACATCTATAGTCTCAGCTACTCAGGAGACTGAGGTAGGAGAATCGCTTGAACCCAAGAGGCGGAGTTTGCAGTGAGCAGAGATAGCACCATTGCACTCCAGTCTGGGTGATAGAGTGAGACTCTGTCTCAAAATAAATAAACAAATAAATAAAAATAAAAAGATGTCCACTGCCTAATCTAATAAACATTGATTGGAAAGGCAGATGATTAAGCACAAAAAAAGCCTGTTTAGTCAGGAAATTTACTATTGGATACATGAGATGAATCTATACATAAAAATACAAAGGAAACGTTAGAGCTATGTAGGAATGAATGCAAATTAATAAAATGTCATTAAACCAAGACTAGAACTTAAGACAAGATTTCCATTGAAATCTTAGTGATTTTTTTTTTTAAGGTAGAGTCCCACTCTGTCGCCCAGGCTGGAGCGCAGTGGTGCAATCTCTGCTCACTTGCAACCTCCGCCTCCTGGGCCTAAGCAATTCTCTCACCTCAGTCCCCTGAGAAGTTGGGATTACAGGCACCCACCAGCACACCCGGCTAACTTTTGTACTTTTAGTAGAGCCAGTGTTTCACCATGTTGCCCAATCTGGTCTCAAACTCCTGACTTCAAATGATCTGCTAGCCTCGGCCTCCCAAAGTGCTAGATTTACAGGCATGAGCCACTGAGCCTGGCCATCTTAGTGATTTTTTAAATTGATTTTTTTTTTGAGGCAGGGTCTCGCTCTGTTACCCAGGCTGAAGTACAATAGCACAATCATGGCTCATTGCAGCCTTGATCTCCCAAGCTAAAGTGATCCTCCCACCTCAGCCTCCCAAGTAGCTGAGGCTACAGGTGTGTACCACCACACTCGTCTAGATTTTAAATTTTATTTTATTTTTTGTAGAAACAGGGTCTCACCATGTTGTCCAGGCTGATCTTGAACTCCTGGGCTTAAGCAATCCTCCAAGGCCTCCCACCTCAGCCTCCCAAAGTTCTGGGATTATAGCTGTGAACCACTGTGTCTGGCCCCATCTAGATTTTTAAATGATTTTATTATTTGTAGTAATTCTTCAATTCATATGAACTTAATCTCAGGGCACAGCATGAGATCAGAACTTTAATGCATTTTTAAAATAACCATTTTTTTCAATACCATTGAATTAATTATCCATCTCTTTCCACAGGAATTCCCCTGTAAATATGGGTCCTCAGCTCACGCCTCTAATCCCAGCACTTTGGGAGGCCGAGGCGGGTGGATCACTTGAGGCCAGGAGTTCAAGACCAGCCTGGCCAACATGGTGGGAACCCGTCTTTACTAAAAATGTAAAAAGTAGTGGCATGCACCTGTAGTCCCAGCTACTCCGGAGGCTGAGGCACTAGAATCACTTGAACCCAGGAGGCAGAGATTGCAGTAAGCCAAGATAGCGCCACTGCACTCCAGCCTAGGTGCAGAGAGAGACTCTGTGTCATTAAAAAAAAAAAAATGAGCCCTCAATTAGAAACTCCTTTTGGAATTAATCAGAAATTATTAAGTGGTATAGTTTGATGCAGAAAGAAACATTTAAAGTTTTGACTACTGAGACATAAACTTTAGGGTTGGCAAGAGGATTGAGTTAATGTATATATGTTAGCTATTACTTCAGAAATTACTAAAATGTTGTAGTTTAATGCCAAATTATTATAAGTTGCTAAAATCGGCTTGGATGGGAATCTAAAATATTGTACAAATGATGCTTAATTATTAGCCAAAGTGCTCTCTCAGCTGAAATGCTTACTCATTGGTCTGCCATGAATGCTTTCAAATAATAATCATTGGCCGGGTGCGGTGGCTCACGCCTGTAATCCCAGCACTTTGGGAGGCCAAGGTGGGCGGATCACAAGGTCAGGAGTTAGAGACCAGCCTGGCCAATATGGTGAAACCCCGTCTCCACTAAAAATACAAAAAATAGCTGGCTGTGGTGGTGCATGCCTGTAATCCCAGCTACTCGGGAGGCTGATGCAGGAGAATCACTTAAACCCGGGAGGCAGAGGTTGTAGTGAGCCGAGATCGTGCCATTGTACTCCAGCCTGGCGCCACAGCAAGACTCCGTCTCAAAAAAAAATAAAAAACACATGCCTCTGTGCCTTAGATTCCCCACTATTGCTTACTTCTTTGATTTTTATTTATGTATTTATTTTTTTCAGACAGGGTCTCACTCTGTTGCCCAGGCTGAAGGGCAGTGGTGCGGTCACACCTCATGGCAGTCTCGATCTCTTAGAAAGCGATCCTCCCGCCTCAGCCTCCTGAGTAGCTGGGACCACAGGTGCTACCACATTAGCCACCACGCCCAGAGGATTTTTGTATTTTTTGTAGTGATGGGGTTCCACCACGTTGCCCATAGGCTTCACTAGATTTTTCTTTTTTTTCCTTTTTTTGAGACCGAGTCTCACTCTGTGCTAGGCTGGAGTGCAACGGCGAGATCTCGGCTCACTGTAACCTCTGCCTTCCAGGATCAAGCAATTCTCCTGCCTCAGCCTCTTGAGTAGCTGGGATTACAAGCACACACCACCACACCCAGCTAATTTTTGTATTTTTACTAGAGACCTTGTTGGCCAGGATGGTCTCGATCTCCTAACCTCGAGATCCACCCGCCTCAGCCTCCCAAAGTGCTGGGATTACAGGCCTGAGCCACCGCACCCAGCCGTCTTCACTTGCTTTTCTTAGATAAAACATTGTTTCCAGGCCAGATTTGGTAGCTCACACTTGTAATTCCAGCATTTTGAGAGGCCAAGGCAGGAGGATCACTTGAGCCTAGGAGTTTGAGACCAGCTTGGGCAACATAGTGAGACCCCTGTTTCTACAAAAAAATCAAAAATTAGCAAGGCATGGTGTTTCCCACCAGCTATTTGGGAGGCTGAAGTGGGAAGATTGCTTGAGGCCAAGAGTTTGAAGCTGCAGTGAACTGAGTGCACCACTGTACTCCAGTCTTGGTAACAGAGTGAGACACTGTCTCAAAAACAAACAAACATGGCTGGACGCCGTGGCTCACATCTGTAATCCCAGCACTTTGAGAGGCTGAGACAGGCAGATCACTTGAGGCCAGGAGTTCAAGACCAGCCTGGCCAACATGGCAAAATTCTGTCTCTACTGAAAATACAAAACTCAGCCGGGTATGGTGGCGCGTGCCTGTAGTCCCAGCTACTTGGGAGGCTGAGGCATGAGAATCACTTGAACCCAATAGGTGGAGTTGCAGTGAGCTAAGATCTAGCCAATGTACTCCAGCCCGGGTGATGAAGCAAAACCTTGGCTCGAAAAAAAAAAAAAGAATAAAACAAAACAAAACAAAAAACCCCACAAACTTTGTCTCCAGAAGGACTCTATTAGAATCTAAATACCTGGCTGGGCGTGGTGGCTCACACCTGTAATTCCAGCACTTTGGGTGGCCAAGGTGGGCAGATCATGAGGTCAGCAGATCAAGACCATCCTGACCAACATGGTAAAACCTGGTTTCTTTTTTTATTTTTATTTTATTTTATTTTTATTTTTATTATTTTATTTTATTTTATTTTTAGAAAAAGAGAGAAAAGGAGAAAGAAAGAAACAGCAAAAGAAAGAAAAAAAAAGAATGAAAGAGAGAAAGAAAGAGGAAGAGAAAGGGAGAGAGAATGAGATTCTTGTTTTATTGCCCAGGCTAGAATACAGTCTAAAAATGGGTATTAAAAACCTCTTTTATGCCAATAATTGTGCTTAACAATGGAGACAGGAAGGAATAAGGGATGAAAATAACAAATAAGCAGCC